>VZTD01003613.1:2112445-2126411 GCA_013397725.1 Rhagologus leucostigma
GGTGTGTCGGGGCTGCTGCGGTGGCTGGCGCGGCTGGAGGACAGCCGGCAGCGGGCAGCCGAGCTCTTCCGCTGGCTGCTGGCCCCGGTGGCGCCGGCGGAGTTCCTGGGGCGGCACTGGGAGCGGGCGCCGCTGCTGGTGCGGCGGGGCGACCCCGGCTACTACGCGGGGCTCTTCTCCACGGCCGACTTCGACGCCGCCCTGCGACGCGGAGAGATTCACTTCGGCACCCACCTGGATGTGACCAGCTATGCCGAGGGGGTGCGGGAGACGCACAACCCCTCCGGCAGAGCCCTGCCCGCCGTCGTGTGGGACTTCTACCAGAATGGCTGCTCCCTGCGCCTCCTGTGCCCGCAGGCCTTCTCCCCCACCGTCTGGCACTTCCTCTCCATCCTGCAGGAGCAGTTTGGCAGCATGGCAGGGGCCAACACCTACCTCACGCCCCCGGGTATGCAGGGCTTTGCCCCGCACTATGATGACATCGAGGCCTTCGTGCTGCAGCTGGAGGGGAAGAAGCATTGGCGTGTCTACAGCCCCCGGACAGATGCCGAGGTGCTGCCCCAGTTCTCCAGCACAAATCTCACGCAGGCTGAACTCGGCGAGCCTGTGCTGGAGACGGTGCTGGAGGCCGGCGACCTGCTATACTTCCCCCGTGGCTTTATCCACCAGGGCAGTTGTCTCCCTGATGCGCATTCGCTCCACATCACTGTGTCTTCCTACCAGAGGAATTCCTGGGCGGACTTTCTGGAGAAGCTACTCCCAGCTGCCCTGCAGATGGCCCTGGAGGAAGACGTGGAGTTCCGACGAGGGCTTCCCATGGACTATCTGCGGTATATGGGGGTGGCTAACTCAGACACAGTCGATGCTCGCCGAACGGCCTTTGTGGAGAAGGTGCAGAGCCTGATAAAGAAACTTGTTGACTATGCACCCATCGATGCTGCTGTGGATCAGAGAGCCAAGTCGTTTCTTCATGACTGTCTCCCTCCGGTGCTCACGCAAAGTGAAAAGGTGCAGAGTGTCTATGGCTTCCCGGCCCGGTGGCAAGATGGAGGCCCATGCAATGTTGATATCCTGATAACAAAAGACACTGAAATACGCCTGCTCCGTCATGGTATTATTAGACTGTGTAATGAAGAATCGGGTGTGATGCTGTACTACACAACAGAAAACTCAAGAGTGTATCATAAGGAAGAACCCAAGTTCCTTGAGCTAGATCCTGAGTATACAGACAGTATCGAATTTCTCCTGTCTTCCTATCCAAATCACATCAGTGTGGATAACCTTCCATGTGAAACCTTGGAGGAAAAGATTTCTCTAGCTACACTTCTGTTTGAGAAGGGTATTCTGACTACAAAGAAGCCTCTGGCACAAGTCTAACTTTTATTTTTTCACAAAATAAACATACACTTGTTTAGAAAGTGTTCTGTCTTGATCTTGCCTTACACCTGCTAGATGTGAATCAGCAGTTCAGGTCTCTGCATCTCATCTGGGGGTAGAAGGTCTGTGTCACGGGTAGAGAAATCAAATGTTCTGAATAAAATAAGTATTTGCTCTAGGAGAAATTCTGCATGGCTGAGTGCCTAAAGAGGGGAATTGGTTATCTTCTTTTCACCAGCCATGTTACTATACCCTAGGTAACTGCAGGAAGGCAGTGAACTTTCTTGCAGTCTTGTAAATCATCGTCATGTTTTCACAGTATTTTAAAGCAGCCTGCTCTGCTGCAGGAAATACTATTCATAGGCATATGTGGTGATGGTCACCATTCTGTGTGCCTTTGCTGTACCACACTGCATATATGGTGTGGCCTTCAGGCCCATGCTGTGTTGTAAAGATCCCTTGGTCACATGTTTGCTCTTCCTAAAAGTGGAGCCTGCAGGCAGCTCCTACTCAGTTTAAGCAATTACACCCACCTATGTGGCCCTGCCCTTACTGAATGGTGCAGCAAGATTTTCTCAGGCAAACATGATCTGCTGCATTTGAAATGCCTCAGGCTCACTTGCTTCCTTTTCAGTCCAATAATATAGGTAAAATATCCTCCCCCACTGGTTTTCCCACAGCAGCCACTAGCAATGAAATTATTGGTCCTTTCAAGGCAAATGGGGCACCTTCCAATATGGGGGTTTTTTGTGCTGGATGAAAAAAGTTTCATTTTAGGACCTATCAAGTTACATGAATACATGCCTGGCTGTGTGGCCAGTTCCCATAAATACTGGCAAACCTCTGAAACACTTTTCCACAATGCTGTTTTATCATAGCAGTCAGCAGGTGAGGGATATTCTGTCTTTAAAGCCTCCTGAAGCTATACTCACAATGAGCAGGGTGCACTACCCTGTAGCTCCTCTGAGCTGTTGGGTTATCCAGGTTTTGCAAGACCCATGCACTCTTAACTGTTTGGGATTTAGGAGTACACTGTGTCCTCCAAGATCCCATACTTGCAACAGTGCCAACCTTTCCTCCCTCTTTTGCCCGTATGCTGTTGCTAAATCTTGAAAATTGGGCTGTGTAAAATTGCACTACACAAGAACATGCTGAGGTGCCCTTGAGGCCTCTTGGCTCTGTGAAGCACTAGTGGCTGGACAGAAATGCTGTTGCCACACTCACCCTCTGACTCCTGTCTATTCATCCTCACCAGAGAGTCAGCCATCCTTGCCCACCATTTATGCCCCTGGTAAATATCTCGTGTCTCAGTGGTGCCCTTCCTGGGCTGCTCTGTGTGCTCTCCATGGAACCAAAGGCACCAGCACTGCAGCTTTGCTGCTTGGGGACTGCAGTGCAGAGCTGCACCAGGAGCTCATCAGCCCTTTCTGTGATGGCTGCAAGCACCCCCATGTCTGTTTTGAGCACCTCAATGACAACCAAAGATAGCGCAAAATCTCCTTTTCCTTTCCCTGGTCTCTGTTCTGCTGGGGTGGGGCATTTTGGTAATTCCTCCTCAGCTTTTAATTCCACTGGGGAAACTGCCTGGGGTAGACACCTTACACATACTCCTCACAGATTTACGCAAGGCTAGCCAGGCACAGTTTCTCTTTTCTTCATTGTTCTTTCTGCAGAAAGGTATTTCTTGCTGAGACCTGCAGAGTATACCAAATTTTTTGAACTAGGAGGTGGTGGTCCATTATGATCCCAGTAAGAAAAGCACTCATATTTTGTAAGGTATCTAAAAATGCTATTTATTGGAGCTAACACTAATCTTACATCCCTTTAGATGCTGAGAATCCCAAGCAATGAAGCATTTCCCCACGTCATGTAGACATGGTCCGTAGAAGAGATTGTCCCTTTTCAGTCTTCTAAGATATTGTAAGATTCTTGTATAAGGAAACAGTTCTATTTAGCATATCTACAGTCAAACAGTGTTTCCAAGGCAATGTCTTTCTGCACTGTTGGGTAAGGGTGGGGCCACACAAGTCGTGTTACCTCCGGTCCTGGGTGGGAGCTGCCTGTGGTCTCCTCTGTAAGGAAGAGCTGGCTGAGTTTCCTGTAGGGCTTGGGATCTGTGCAGGACAGCACAGGCCTGAAGGCCATGTTGTACAGGCAGCACAGCACAGGCACCAAAGGCACTGGAGGGGAATGTTCCGCATGCTGTAAGGTGAGGACCATGCTGAGGGTTCCTTCATATGCTTCCAAGCAGTGCAGAAACACAAATGAAGGTACAGGGATCACATCCACCAATTTTTCCAAGAGGAGCTGCACAGGACCAGGAGAGTAGTGAGAGAGCAGGCCTTTATTTGCTCTCATAATCAGACTCTTGGGGCATAGGAGCAGCATCTTTTTGAAGGATACAAAGATCATTGAGTTTCACAACAACTACATGGGGCACAAAAAGTGGGGAGGGGAGTCGGCAGTCCCACACATGCCTGTCACTTTGCCACTTTCCAGAAAGCTGCAGAAATACTCATCTGGCTTAGCTAGCATCTGCCAGAGTGCTCATGTAGGAAAGGGGAAGGATAAAACAGATACCCACTGGAAGGGCAGAGGATGGGTACTATTCAGATACCATCATCTCAGAGTGACTGAGACATAACAACATGGGGAGGTTGTGGAGAGAAGACACCTGCATTTTTTGAAGCAGCTTTCATGAATTGTCACCACATGCCCACATGTGAAACCATAGTGTAGAAAATATAAAGTAAAAAGCCTTTACTGATAGCTAACTGTGGTGGGTTGACCTTGGCTGGCTGTTGGGTACCTACCAAGCCACTTTTTCAATCCCCTTTAGCAAGAGGAGAGGTGGAGAAACTAAGAGAAACCTTACAGGTCAAGATAAAGACAGGGAACAATTCATCAACTAACATCATGGGCAAAACAGACTTGACTTAGAGAAGATTAATTTAATTCATTTTTTTAATTGCCAGTAAATAACAGAGTAGACAGTGAGAAATAAAAACAAAATTAAAAACACCTCCCCCTCATCTTTGGGCAGCATCAGGTACATCTCTGAGAGGGCTGAAACTGTCCAATATGGGGGACCCCAGTCCCTTATTACAGCCTCCCACTACCAAAACTTTTCCACACTAGCTCTAAATAATCTTACTTTTCTTTTGCAACCAGAGCTCAAATGGTGTCACTGTGCTTGCTCTCTCTTGGCTACTGTAAGGGAACATTTTGCAGGGGAGTAGAAAATATTTGTGTGTAGGAGGTTCCTGTCACTTTTTCAGAAGAAAAAGTAAATATTGCTGTCAGTTTCTTCATGTGGTTTTGCAAACTCTCAGCATTAGACAATGTTCCCCTCCATGAACCAGTTGTGCTTTTCAGATCAGCACTGATGAGCATTTCCTCCTATCTCCCAGGTGAAGGGTCCAGGGGTTGGCCTGCTCGGTTTCTCCAAAGGGGGTGAAGTGTCCCTTGCCATGGCTGCCTTCCTGAAGAACATCATGGCTGTTGCTTCCCTCAATAGCCCTGTTGCTGTTACATTGATTCCTCTCTCTTACAAGGATAAAACCATCCCCACTTTGACCTTCTATGAACACAAAGCCAAGGCCACCAATTCCAAAATTCTTGATTATTCTGATGTCCTTGATGATCCCTTTCAAGCCCCTGGCAACCAAAGCCTGATCCCACTGGAGAAAGCTGAGGCACAGTTCCTATTTGTTGTGGGACAAGATGACTGTGTTATCAAAAGTGAGTATTATGCTACTGAAGCCTGCAAGCTTCTGCAGGCTCAAGGGAAGAAAAACTTTCAGATTCTCTCCTACCCTGGAACAGGGCACTGCATAGACCCCCCCTTTTTCCCTTTGTACCACACAGGAGGCCACCCTGCTTTTCACAAGCCGGCAGTCCTGGGTGGGGAGCTCAGGGCTTATTCTAAAGCTCAGGTTCATGCTTGGTCACAGATCCAGGCTTTTTTCAAAAAGTATTTAATTGTTAACTAATGTGCAACAAATAATGTGCAAGCAACGCTCAGCTTTGAACAACCAGATCTGACAAATTCTGCTACATTCATCAGGTCAAACCTTGTCACAGCTGTACCAGTACAACTACAGTATCTTCCATGACTTTGCACATCCATAACACAGAAAAGAAATGGGTTTGCCTCTTCTGTTCTCCCCTCAGCCTTTTTGCTCAAGTGTCAAGAAAAGGAATGGTGTTTTTTGCATCAGTCTTTGATAAAACAGGTCATTTCTTGGGTGGTTTCTATTCTTCTAATACTTGACAGTGCTTTCCATGTCACTGTGGTCTCTACATGCATATGCTATCCTCAGGTCATACTGAGCTCTCAAATGACAATTTTGGAGCAGAGATTTCACTGCTCTTATGGTGAATGTCTCATTGCAAATGGAAACATCTCTGACCTCTGCAGCTGGAAGTGTGTAAGAATGGCTGCTATAGCCAGGATGCTGGGCTGTCTCTGGTTAAGCCTTGGGAAAGGTCGTTTGCCTTCTTTGTTATTGGGGTGAGAATTGTAATAAAGAGTCTGAGATTTGAAAGCCATGGAGTCATTTGTTGTGCTTTTGTTAGAAGCAGGTTTTTCATCTTGACCACTCTCTCATCCCAGGGTGGATCAGGGGCCCTGTTGGTGGAAACGCCCCGAGGGCCTCCTGCCCCACATCAGCAGAGAATCACACTCACTCCAAAACATCTGTGAACAATGAACTGCCACCAGCACCCCCCTCTGCTTTGTGAGGACCAAACCAGGGGCCAGGGACCACGATTTCTGTCAGCCCTGAGGGGCTGCTACCTCCATTGTGAACACCATCACCCCATGCTGGCAGAACCAGCTGTCCTGGGTGTCTCTATTTTGCAGGTGTCCTCCAGGCCAGCCTGTCATACATGGGGCAGACCTCAGAGCCAGCAGCTGCCTCTCAGCCCTGTCATGTTTTCAGCACCTGGGTGTCCCCATTGTAACTCTTCCCTGCCAGCAGGTTTCATAACAGATGTTATCAGCAGCGCTGTCTGACACCTCTGGGCCTGCCCTAGCATGGGTAAGGCTCTTTGTTTGGGCGTGGGCAAGAAGAGAATGTGACAGAGCAGGAGGGAGGGAGGGACACAAGTCTTGGAGTAGCTCATGGCCATGACAGGTGCTGTCATCTCACAAAAGGTGCAAGACTGCATGTCCAAGGAAATGCCAGGAGAGCAGTGCTGGGCTACTGGGGCTGTCTCTCCCTGAGATGTTCCCAGGTGTGCAGCTTGGCTGAGTTTGAGAGAAAAAAAGACAGAGTCCGTGGGAGAAACCCAGGAAGGAGGCTTGCAGCTGTGCCTGTGTCCAGTCCAGCAGGCCTGCTGTAGAGAACTTCTACCACACCAGATAAGCACATTATGTATCAACAAATGTCTGGACAGAGCAGCTGCCTTTTGGAGATCATACTATCATAGAATAATTTGGGTTGAAAGGGACCTCAAGTGTCATTTAGTCCAACACCCCTGCAATAAGCGGGGATATCTTCAACTAGATCAGGTTGCTCAGAGCCCGATCCAACCTGGCCTCGGATGTTTCCAGGCATGGGACATCCACCCCCTCTCTGGGCAACCTGGGCCAGTGTTTTACCACCCTCATTGTAAAAAACTTCTTCCTTATATCTAATCTGTATCAACTTTTAGTTTAAAGCCCTTTCCCTGCTAATAAATTTGTCCCCATCTTACAGGCCCACTTCAAGTACTGAAAGGTGACAATAAGGTGTCCCTGGAGCTTTCTCTTCTTTGGGCAGAGATGCTCCACCAGTGTCAAGGGATCAGCTGTGATGATCCCGCCCTGCCGTGGGCGCTGGCAGGGATGCAGCAGTGGCTCCAAGCAGACTTGGCGTCTCCCAGCACGTGTGGGCCCACACCCCTCCCCTCGCCTGTGTGTGGGAGACTGCATTTATAGAAGAAGCCTCAGCTTGAATGCAGACACTGTACCCAACAACTCCAGAGCCATGTGGCAGGTCAGTGCCCGCTGCCTGTGTCGGGCCAGCTCCCGCGCCTGGCAGAGGCGGCTGCCCTGGCCCGGCCCCGCGCCTGCAGCCCCACGGAGCCGCAGCCCCGCGTGGAGCCCCGGGACAGCCTCCGCCCAGGGACTCTCTTCCATGGCGCCCTCCATCCGCCTGTCGCCCGCCGCCCGCAGCCTCTTCGATGAGCCGCTGGCCATCGCCGTGCAGGGCCTCGGCCCGCGGCAGCAGGTCACGCTGCGGACGTCCTTGCGGGACGAGACCGGACAGCTCTTCCAGGCCAGTGCCCACTACCAGGCGGGGGACGACGGGGAGCTGGACCTCGCCCGCTGCCCTGCGCTGCCGGGAGGCAGCTTCTCCGGCCTGGAGCCCATGGGGCTGCTCTGGGCTTTGCAGCCCCAGAAGCCTTTCTGGCGGCTGGTGAAGCGGGACGTGCAGAGCCCTTTCCTCCTGCAGTTGGAGGTGTTCGAGGGCCACGGGGAGCGCCCCGGGCGGCTCCTGGCCCAGGCGCAGCACGAGCGGGCGTTCCTGCGGGACGGGATGCGGAGAGTCCCGGTGCGAGAGGGGAGGATCCGGGCGACGCTTTTCCTGCCCCCCGGTGAGTACCAACTGCAGCCATCCTGTTTTCTCTAAACCAGTGTTTTGTTAGTGCAAGTTGTTCCATGACCTCTGTGAAGAAGTCCATTAAAGCCCTTGTCCTTTCCCCCATCCTTTCCTCCCCACCCTCCCGTGCCACTGACCAGCTTGACCATCCTTCCCAATTCACCTGCCCATGCATGTGCCAGGACACGGTTGCAGAAGAAGGCAGAGGACTAACCATTCTTACCCAGGGCTTGAGGTTAAAAAAAAAAACCACAAAGAAATTCACAGCAAGTGAAGGTGAGTGTGTGCCAGGAGAGCTGCTGGAGACAAGAAGCTGCAGAAGAGAGTGGTGGGGAAGGGCTCTGTGACAGTCATTGGCATTCCTACTCACTGGGAGGGGTTGGGGAATCCTTCTCCCTCCTCCTCCAGTAGCAACTAACTAAAGTAACTATTTGGTGACCATGGCCCACCATATTGGCATGAACACCATCAGTTCATGAAAGAGGGAAGAGGAGGGACTCAAGAACATTTACAAGGAATAAATCTTTCCAGCAGAAAAAGACAATTATTTCATTGCTGCAGAAAAGGTGCAGAGCACATTTCTGAGATGTAAGAATAGCCCAAAACACCACCTGTCTCTAGCATCTTCTGAGCAGCTACACCAAGACTTTCCTGCCAGAGTGCAGGGTGTGGGAAGGCTGATTTCACACACTTAGCATCCTGCCCACAACAAGGCCAGGACTCCCTCCCCTGCCTCACCTCTACCTCTTCCTGCTGACCCGGAGAGGGAAGAAGCCACCTGCATACACTTTATATCCAAAATGTCCCACTTCCACTGAGCTGAGGCACTTACAGTAATTCAAATGCTGGTGCATTTCCTCAGAGTCCCCTGACCTCCTCCTTTTGCCTGTGTTTAAAATGAAAAGCCCTTGTCACACACTCCCTGGCACTTTGAATTGTTTCCTAGGCACAGGATAAAAAGCGTTTATCCCCATCCTACTGCCACCACAAACAATCTTCAGCTTAGCAAGACTGTAAGCTCAGTCTGTAGTCAGTATTTCTGTTTGGAGTCAGTAGTTCTTTTTGGAGATGTGTTTTGCAACCATGATTTCATCATACTCAAATTGTCCTGCACTGAGATACCCCATCATGATTTTCAGTTCCTGAGACTGCTCTCTATGCTACACATCTCCACATTCAGATTCAGGAGCTGGATACTCCTCAGCAAACAACCTAAGGCCATGTAGAGGAAGAGAGCTCAAAGGGCTTTTGCTACATTACTGTCACACCTCTCTTGAGCACCCTCACAGCCTTACTCAGCAGTACTACCTTTTCTGTGCATGTTCAGTGCAGTCCACAGAGCCCTGCCATGCTCAGCTGAGCCATGGGCCACAGACAACTGCACTCCTGCCCCTGGGTACACAGCCACTGCTCTGAGTGCTCACAGCCTGTGGAGAGCCAGTAGATGTGCTGTTGCCTGCATGCTAACAGCCACAGAAGGAAGAGCACAGCAGCACTTTTGATGGTAGGGCTCTCCTTGGTCCAAGGCAGAGAGTGAACAGATGCTGTGCTCTCTCTCTCCTTGCCTCCATGACACCCAGCAGCACATTCCCACCTTCCACCTGCAGCCTTATTTGTGGCTGCACGGGCCGCTGTGGTGCAGGGTGTGAGACTGTGGCAGAAGGGCATCCTCAAAGGATGGGAGGCATGAGCCCACTCAGGCCTGTGGCTCTCCTGAAGCAAGAAGCAGGCGTGAGCTGGGTCTTAGCCACTCACCAACAGGTGCGGGGTCACCTTCTCTGGCCTGTGTCTTGTAGAGCTTCCCTGAGGCCTGCAGTCCCAAAACCAATCAGACTGAAGGAATGCAACATGTAAAGCATTCTCTTCCCCTGCACTGACTGGATAAGTGCAGGATTTTCCCAGGATGAGGAAAAGAGCATCCTGGACCAAGAAAGATCCAGAGATCTTCTGATCATCCACTGAGATACCTATGGCATCCTGTGCAGAATTTGATACTGACTGCTGTTAGACATGATTGTCAAAGAAACAAAATACTGGTTTGGGTGACTTACAGCTTTTCAAGGGATCCCAAATGTTAAAAAGCCACAATACAAACAAAAAAGCTTACAGTTTCTAGTTTGCATTGCATCTATCAAATCATGATACCTTGAGGATTATTATAGCAGTAGGTGAAGAAGTTGTTGTTACAGGGCTACTTACAGGAAGTGAATTTGGGACAAGACTCTCACCAAACACTCTCTGCCTGTTGGCCCTAAGCACAATGCACAATACTGCTGATTCCTAAAACCACCAAGGTTCTGCATCTTACCTAAGAGGGTCTGCTCCTGCACCTTTTTTCCTCTGCAAGACACTCTAGAATTTTTTCAGGTGCTGACACTGCACAGCTGACTGATCATGTCTTTTCCACAAAAGATGCTTTTCTGCAGTTCCTGTTTGGTACCTCATTTGATGCATTCTAAACCAGAGAAACACTGAAAGGGGTCATTTCAGGCAATTCTGATCTTCGTCTTGTTTGCTTCAGGAGAAGACACCTTTCCAGGGATCATCGATATACATGGACTTGGAGGAGGTCTTTCTGAGCACAGAGCAAGCCTGCTGGCCAATCATGGCTTTGCCACACTGGCCCTGGCTTATTATCAATTTGAGGATCTGCCTCAGAAACCAAACAAACTCCACCTGGAATATTTTGAAGAGGCAGTGAACTATATGCTGCAGCACCCACAGGTAGGAACACCCCCTGTTTCCCCTGGGTTCCAGGAATTGCTCCTGTAAAGTCCTCTCACTTTGCCCATCATCTTTAGAGGAAGCTGCAGAAATACTCACATGGCAGGGCTGGCCTTTGCAAGGATTTTGGGTGTCTGAGTTCTAGGAAAGAGAAGGGTCAAGCACATATGTGCTGGAAGGGCAGTGGAGAGAGATCACAAAGTAATGTCACAGGAGACAGATCAGACATAACAAGGTGGGAAGGTTGTGCAGGAGAAAGCCTTCATGAATTGCCACCAAATGTCCTCCTACAGTCTCAAGAGTGAAAAGTAAAGAGCATCTGCCAGTGGCTAAGACTAACAGTTCATAGCTGTGACCTACAACCTGTCCCCAGATGGATGAAATCATGTCCCCGCACTCCTGGCTGATTTCAGAACACCAGGGAACATTCTGCATGTGACTGGTTTGAATTCTGAACGGTGGGGAGGAAGTATGGGTGGTGTGGGAGGGTGCGCCAGTCATTTGTCCAGAAGAAAAAGTAATCCTTGCCATCACTTTCTTCATGTGGTTTTGCAAACTCTCAGCATTAGACAATGTTCCCCTCCATGAACCAGTTGTGCTTTTCAGATCAGCACTGATGAGCATTTCCTCCTATCTCCCAGGTGAAGGGTCCAGGGGTTGGCCTGCTCGGTTTCTCCAAAGGGGGTGAAGTGTCCCTTGCCATGGCTGCCTTCCTGAAGAACATCATGGCTGTTGCTTCCCTCAATAGCCCTGTTGCTGTTACACTGATTCCTCTCTCTTACAAGGATAAAACCATCCCCACTTTGACCTTCTATGAACACAAAGCCAAGGCCACCAATTCCAAAATTCTTGATTATTCTGATGTCCTTGATGATCCCTTTCAAGCCCCTGGCAACCAAAGCCTGATCCCACTGGAGAAAGCTGAGGCACAGTTCCTATTTGTCGTGGGACAAGATGACTGTGTTATCAAAAGTGAGTATTATGCTACTGAAGCCTGCAAGCTTCTGCAGGCTCAAGGGAAGAAAAACTTTCAGATTCTCTCCTACCCTGGAACAGGGCACTGCATAGACCCCCCCTTTTTCCCTTTGTACCACACAGGAGGCCACCCTGCTTTTCACAAGCCGGCAGTCCTGGGTGGGGAGCTCAGGGCTTATTCTAAAGCTCAGGTTCATGCTTGGTCACAGATCCAGGCTTTTTTCAAAAAGTATTTAATTGTTAACTAATGTGCAACAAATAATGTGCAAGCAACGCTCAGCTTTGAACAACCAGATCTGACAAATTCTGCTACATTCATCAGGTCAAACCTTGTCACAGCTGTACCAGTACAACTACAGTATCTTCCATGACTTTGCACATCCATAACACAGAAAAGAAATGGGTTTGCCTCTTCTGTTCTCCCCTCAGCCTTTTTGCTCAAGTGTCAAGAAAAGGAATGGTGTTTTTTGCATCAGTCTTTGATAAAACAGGTCATTTCTTGGGTGGTTTCTATTCTTCTAATACTTGACAGTGCTTTCCATGTCACTGTGGTCTCTACATGCATATGCTATCCTCAGGTCATACTGAGCTCTCAAATGACAATTTTGGAGCAGAGATTTCACTGCTCTTATGGTGAATGTCTCATTGCAAATGGAAACATCTCTGACCTCTGCAGCTGGAAGTGTGTAAGAATGGCTGCTATAGCCAGGATGCTGGGCTGTCTCTGGTTAAGCCTTGGGAAAGGTCATTTGCCTTCTGTGCCTTCTTTCCACCTTCCCTTCAGAAGGAAATGCTCTCGGTTGTGGATACTTCTGGCCCCAAGATATCATTCAAAAGAAGTTTCTGTTGAATTTACAGCCATTTTGATCTTCTCCCACATGATGTGGAACATTTTAATCTTTGTTATTGGGATGAGAATTGTAATAAAGAGACTGAGATTTGAAAGTCTTGGAGTTATTTGTTGTGCTTTGGTTAGAAGCAGGGTTTGCAGCTTGACTGCTTTCTCATCCCAGGGTGACAGCTTGCGATTGCAGAAACTTGGGATCAAAGGCTGCCCAGGTGGGAGCAGGAGAGCATAGAAGATGGACACATAGCCCCCTTACCTTCACTCTCTTCCACTGCTCTTGCATCACCAAGCATGGAGGAGAAGGAATGTTGCTGAAGCCTCCAGGACCCTTCCCCTTAGCATCTGCTCCCACATATGGTCAAGCCCATGATCAAATCCAGTAGTGTAAGCCAAGGAGTGTTGTTCTCAACAGCAGGAGTAGTTGCCACACATGCAGCGCTGGACACCAGACAACATACCCAAATGCTAGATGACAGAGCACCTCACCTGTTTGGAGAGAAAGGATAATCTCCATGGTGAATGAAAGACTGCTGAGACTCTGCCCGATATCTCTGACCACTTAATATTTGCAACTAGGACAATGCTTGGGATTCCCTTAGATGTTTCCATCTCTTTCACATCTCTAAGTCAGACACAAGGAGCTCGGAGCATGAGGCACCCCTACCTGCATGTCCCAGGAAGAGTCTGGGAGCTTAAGGAAATGGCTCTCCCTCTGCAGTTTCTTTTGGATCAGAAGATCCATCTCTGCGTAACATGGACTGAATGACCTTCTTTATTAAATCCTTGCACAATCCATTACTGGAAAAGCCAGATATTTCCTGACCTACCTTAAGAGTCTGTGAAAGTGCTCCTCCCTTATTGCTCCTCCATCCCTGACCACCCCGGCCATCCTTCCCAATACACCTGGCTGTGCAGCTGCCTAGGCCGGGCAGAGCCTGGTGGAGACATAACCCACCTTGCCCATGCCTTAGGATAACCAACAGAGAAGCAGAGCCGGCAAGGAGACAAGAACCAATGGCGAGCTAGTGCTGGTGTGGCTTCTTCCCGCCGCGGCTGGGGCTGGCCGTCGCTGCGGTCCCTTGGCTGAGCGGCACAGCACAGCTCGGCCCTACTGTGCAGAGCTGGCCCATCTCTGCGGTCTGTCCCACACCGGCCCTTCCCTGTCCAGTGAATTCCGACTGCGATTCTGTTCGGTGGCTTGTCAAGTTATCTCCTCGTGCTCCCCACACGTCTCCTGCCCGCAGCCATCGCCCGGCCCGGGAAAGCTCGAGGGGACACCGAGGAGCTTACCGAGGCCCAGGCGGGTTCCAAGGACTCGGCAGCCTTTGGAAGAACCCTCCCACAGCCGGGGAAGGCAGCAGGGGGAAAACAGAAGAGGAGGTGAGGAGCCAGGCAGGGAAGTAGGAAGGCATGGAAGGAGAGAGGCAGGGAAATTGGCAGGCAGGCAGGCAGGCAG
>VZTD01003615.1:0-198107 GCA_013397725.1 Rhagologus leucostigma
AAACCTTGAGAGAGAAAACTCCGTGGGCTGTCCCCTGGTGGGCTCTCTCCCTTTATTTGAATAAAGTTGCAGCACTCCTCTGTCTCCTTTTTGGACATAAACCTCTGGCATTTGTGGATTTTCCAGACACTGGAAATTGCCATACCTGCTATTTTCAACTACTTGTGGAGGCAATGGAAATACTATACCTCTTTAGGACTGCTCCTGTTTGGTGGTTTCTCTTGAAAAATTTTACCTGCTCAAATTGTAGCAGACCCTCAAACATTTTTTTTATACATGAAAAACACCTCTCAAGAGATGGAACCTATCGGAGTTCAGGAAGTTGCCCTCATTCCTGGATCCATCTCAGCAGCCTTACCTTGACAGCCCTGCATCCCTGCAGAGCCCACGAGCATCCTGAACCACTCTGCTCCTCTGCTCTGCCACAACCATTTCATCACCCTTGTTACAGCCCCTGCTGTGGTTACCACTGGAACAGTAATTACAGCTGTAACATTCCCCTCCCAGGCAGAAGGATATTTGTCCTCTCCTCCCATCACACCTTCCACAGAAATTCCTTGTGTTTTGAGATGTGGCAGTAATGTGGGGTTTGCTGCTGAAAGTCTCAAACATTTGTTTCCTGCTTGCTCACTTGCAATATCTGAGGTGCTGGTGCCTGGCAAAGCTGTGCCTTTGCACCACCGAGCATTCTGCAAGATGGGACAAGATAGTCTGAAAACACCTAGGAGAGAAAAAAACTATCCAAATTCCCACTTTTTCCAGGATTTTAACTTGCTGTTAATCCACGTGACTCCTATTCAATGAGATCATTAAATCTTGAGAAACGAACCCTGCGTTAATCTTGCGTTTTATAATTCTGGCAATTTCAGCTTTTGCTACTGCTCTGAGTTGGACACACAGGCTGGGACTTATTTTCTCCTTTTGATTGCAGAATTCTTTCTCACTTAATCTTTGTAAAGGTACATTTATACCTACATGGATTTGCACTGTGAGTTCTGCAGCACATCACTGAGGTAATGTGCTCTATCCGTAAATTATAGGTCTCAGAATCATGCAATCAAGGGTAAGCACTGAATTAAAAATTTATCCTGAAGGCAAGATGCTGGGTTTCTTGAGGTTGAGAACTGATGAGGAATGGTCCTGGATCCCTGATTTTTACTTGTGGTTTGGGGGGAAAATACAATTTATGCTGATAGATTAGAAACATTCAAGGATTAATTTGATTTGATTCAGAACTTAAGTATAATTTCCACTTACAAATCCAGGAGAGATGTTTATCAGTATTGAAGGATATGTAACACTGATCATAACTTACTGAAGATAAAGAGGTGTTTGAAGAGCCCCTCCACAGTTAAATCTTGAATCATTGCTGGGAAAGTATGAACATGGAACTTCCCTACAAAGACAGGCTGAGAAAGTTGGGAATGTTCATTAAGCAGCACTCACCATGCCTGGTTAGGGGAGCCACTACATAGAGGAAACTACTCACAGGTGTTCTGCTCATTTAATCAGAATTTTACAGAAATAAAATGAGGCCTTTTTCTCTTTATTTGGCACTTATGTGATGAATAGTCTCTGTTCAGACAGCTAAATTTCAGGTCCATATCTTATTAATAGAGATAGACCTTAAATTCAATATTTTAAACTGCTCTAAGCAGCATTTCTGTCTCTGTGTTGACAACTTGAGAGCCTGATTTTCAGTCACAGACAACTAAAAGTGCATTTCAGTGCATAGTGTTAGAAATTGGGTCAAATAAATAAAATGCATGACATGACTTTTCAGAATGGTTTACATGTACCATAAGAAATATAAATCTGTCTGTGATTTATGCCATAAATGCTTTTATAGTTAGCTACCAGCAGTGCAACTAAAGCAAATGCAAAACCTCCAGATTTGAGTCCTAAAGAGCTAGAAATTATTAAATTTTTCTATACAAGTCTCCCAAACAAGTATTGTAGGTCATTTTGATGTTGGCCACATAAAAGAATGCTGAAATTCCTTAGTTCTTACACGAATCCTACTGATTGCATCAACTCTGACATAAACCACAATTCCTTTATTTCTTTCTTTCCTGAGCTTTCCTCTCTAGTTTCTTACATTCTGTACCATTATTTCACAATCTTTGCTTTGGGTCTTTGGATGTTTTTGTTGGTTTGGGATTTTTTCTGTCGTTTTGGGGTTTTTGGTGGTTTTTTTTGGGCGGAAGAGTTGCATGGGACAGGGGAGCTGCTGAGCATTCTCTTCAAAGAGGTTTTGCCTACAGTAAGGGCAGTTATCAAGTTATTATGCATTTTAAGAGTGTGAAGGGCACATAAAACACGAATACACCCATCAGCATTTACCTGAGTAGGATTTGACAGAGGGGAGGTTGGGAATGGGACGCAGCTTAAGCTTTAATAAAGTTCCCAGCTGAGGCCACATAAAGCAGAAAGACCCAGTGTTTGTCTCCATGCAGAATCACACTGACAGTGTTTTGCAATCAGACAGAGATAAAGCAAGAAGTGCCAACAAGCCCTGTCCCCGCCTACCTGAGACAGTCCCCTGACACTGCCCCATTTCTGTGTTCCCGCTATTAAATTATACCTGTCTAGGCTGCTTCTGTCACAGATCTCTGGAGCAGCTCCCATCTTTCAGAGCAGGATTACTTATCCTGTGCCCTTTCTCTCTTTCACAGATGTCTAAACCCATATACACCTGTCGGATTTCTATCAGCTCCTTCCTGGGGAGACCTAATCTATCTGTCACTGGCAATCTGCACAACAGCCATGAGAGGCAGGAGCCATCCTGCTAAATGTGGTCTGTCCTGGCCATCTGGGGCCAGGATAACATTTAATTCCTGGCTAAACCAACAAACCAATGACTATTTTTACCTGTATGAGAATGCATAATTTGTAGATATTTCATATTTTATGGTTGTGGCAGCACACATCTGTTCTAGCACCGAGGGGCACACAGACAGGAGAAAACCAGTGGGTGTCACACACAGCACCGATGTCTGCCCTGTACCTTTAAAAACTGACCACACATCCCATTAAAGGAATCCCGTAAATGTCAGTCAAGGCATAATTAGTGTCTGCAAAGGTACTTCCTGGCAATAATTGATTTCTTAATCCAGATCCCAATCTGCTCCACTGATATTCTTTAATGACTTTCTGAAGTCAGTGATAACAAATTGGATAAGAAAAGATGTTTTCGACAATGTGGAGGATTCACTGGAGACACAAAGGCGGAGTTAACGTGGTGCTCTTGCCAGGAGTGACTGAGCAAACAGTGTTTGCAATTACAATTCACCTCCCTAACTTCGTTTCCAGCGAAGCAGCAGCACTTTAAGTTTAATTATGGCAGCCCCAGAGTAAAGCAGAGGGGGGGAAAAATTGCTTTCCATCACTTATTTGTTCTTTTGTCTTTCACACTTCTCGGCAAACTCCATCATATAATTAAACTCTAAAGGCTATTTGCTGACAACCTGTGGTCAAAAAGTAAGGGAAGATGATAATGATGCTCAAGTCAGGTCCCCTCCTTCCTGCAGAGCCAGTTTCTGCCAAAGTGCTTCCTTTGCACAAATTACTGCACATCAAAATCAGGTCTTTGGGAAGCAGGGTGTGGTGTGAGTGTAGCTGGCAAGTTTTAAAAGCTTGCCATTACAGCTGCTTAACGAGGAACTGCATTAATAGCCTGTTTCTCTCACACCTTACATTCAGAGGAAAGGGTGAATTCAGCCATTAGAGTGGCTGGGAAACACTGGTGTCTCATTTCAAAATTCCACTCGAATTCAGCCCTAAGAGTAAAAAGCTGCTGTGGCCTCTAATTTCAATAAAAGCAGTATATAGCATGGGGAGGCAGGGAGGGCTGGGCTCCCCTAGGAAAGGGAAACACCAGAACGTTTTCAGACATCACAGGGAAAAAATTGAATTACAAAGATTTGGGAATCTTAATGTCATAAAAAGCAATCCCAAGATTGTCTTATATTGCTTTCCAGCTTATATCTGCACACTGTAATATACCAACACATAAACTGATTTTTCTTCTACTATTGAAAAATCAAATAAATGAAACAGAGACTCTTGAAGGACATTCTACAGTGAGAAAAGCTTGCTAAATTTCAATTCTGTGAGTAAATTGAGACAAGGGACACAGTCCCGTCATTTTAAGTGTCTTCTGGTTCTACCTGGCTGCCTCTCTGTGGTTTATCAGCCTAGAAAATGAGAACATTCTGGGTCTAAAATGACAGGAGGAACAATTAAACACAGAATATGACCCAGGATGAGTTAGAGGAACTTTGCATCCAGCCAAAGCCAAGGTCAGCCACTCCCCCTGCCCACTGAGCACTTACTGGTGTATGAAGAAATACGTAGGAGAAACAAAGGCCCCAGGATAGAAATGGTCTGGCTGCTGATTGGATTAGGTGAGAGCCGGTGGAGGAAAAGAGGATTTTTCTCTTCCCCTCCCTTTAAAGGTAACACCTGATGAAGGTTCTGGCAGGTGTAGGGTGCTGGGGCCAGCTGCAGGGAGCAGGCAGAGAGCCAGGTGTCAGAGGTGACAAAACAAGGAGGCTTTTACAGACACCCACAGGATCAGTGCCTGTGTTTGTGCAAGTCAGAAAGATGCTGAAAGCTGATGAGGCAAAAAGTGAGCATGGAGGAAAGAAACGCCCCAGGAATTTTGGGAATATTTGCTCTCCAGCAGGTTCTGCCTCACCCCAGCATCTCTGAGCTCCTGCCCTTTGAATAAAGTTTCCTTGTTCTCATTTGGTACTTTTGTTTGCTCTAAATACAACTTAGAAGCCTGAAAGTCTCTGATTACTCTTGATGAGCTCACTTTGAAGAAAAGACTCCCACCTGGACTTCAGAGGCTCATAAACACTTCTCCTCAAACTAGGCTGGCTGTTTGTATCAGCAGTCCCAGCTGATCCCTGTGAGCAGTGGCAGCCTGGGCGTGCCATCCCTGCAGCCCATCCATACCTTGTCTAAGTCTGGAAGGGGGTGAGGCATGGGGGTGATGCAGGATGGTTATAACTGACAGATATAACTCTTCCTTCCCTCCCTGTCCTGCATTTGACACTTTTCTCCACTCAGGCGGGAATAATTGGATGATTTGGGGCTGTCCCTGTATCATACAGACTGATGTGAAGATTCCAGACCTAATGCAAGTGCTGCAAACGTCACCACTCTGGCCCTGAGGGCAGTCAGACTTTGCTTCTCTAGCTGCTTAAAATACCAGTCCACACAATTTTTCCTCCATTTATGAACCCTCCCTCTGTTCCCAGCACCTGGGTTTCAAATTCATACATCATTGTGTTGCCTGTAGTTTTCTTTAGGCTTTGACATGTTAGTGAATCTAATGTCAATTAAACTGCTGGGAATGTCAGCATTTTAATTTTCTGGGAAGCTGCTTGCTTCTCAACGCATTCTAATCTTGAATTTCAGCTTTCTTTTTTTCAGGCCCAGACCTTTCCTAAGTAGACACGGACAAAAGCTCCAAATTATCCTGTGGTTTGGTGATTCTGAGCAAAATGTGCCCTGGGGCTTAGCCTGAGAACATCAACTCATTTTCTTTAGTGACCCGAGACAGATAACCAGAGGCTGGGTTTCCAAAGGTGAAAGGCTCCTGTCACTAAGGCACTGCAGCAACTTAATTGAATGTTTTCTCCCAGCACCAGCAGCAAAGGCTGCTTTTACTATTTGTTCAGTGTTGGGATTAGGATGGAGTATTTGCCTGACTTGCCTCCGAACAAAAACTGTAAAAGAAAAAAAAACATGTTTGCAATTGCTTACTGAGTGCCATCCTGACATATCCAAGGGTCATTTGCACAGTCTTCCAGTCACTCTGGGTCAAAACTCATTTCTGCTTTGGCAAATCACACCCAGGATGGCTTTGTTGCATGTTATGACCTGCCCCACATCCACAGATCATCAAACATCTGAATTAAATAGCACTAACTCCACAGTGCCTTTTATTTTTTTCTCTTCTCCTGCAGAGCTCTTGCATATTTTGTTGTTTCTTCCTCTTTTTTTCTTCCCAATCGAAGACACATATAAAGGCTTAATTCATAACATTTTGTTTCCATTAGGTTCAGAATGGAATTGGGCATTTAGCTGAGGGGGGGAGCCTGGAGAAGGAGTCACCAGGATGTTCATTAATTTCCCAGTAGGGCTATGCAGATCAGTTCACAGCTGAAACCTGAGAACGTTTGCTTTTCTTCCCCGCCCCTTCGCATGCACACCCTCCTAATGGAGATGGAGGAGAGATAATCAGAGAGGGAACAGGCAGCTCTTCACCATTTGTGAGACTAATGAGCCCCTTCATTTAGTCTCATTATAAATATGCCACCTCTGGCACCAGGCTTTGGTTCTGTTCCTAGCTACATCAACATCAATTTTGAGGCACACTGATGCATCACTAACACACACGACAGCCAAACCTCTCCTTTTCAGCGTCTTTTTGTCATTGTACTGTCTGAGACCTTCCCTTCTTCACTGCTCCCCCTCCGAGCGGCAGAGAAGCTCAGATTGAAAAGTAATGAGACTATTAATTAGAGCTTCTCTAAAGGAAACCTGTCCTGACTGGGTGTTGTCTCTGTCTCAGTCTTTGTTCCAGCCATGTTCTGTGAGATTAATACTTGTTTACACAGATTAATACAATAAATTAATATCTCCAGCTAGGGAAAAAAAAAATCATCCAGAGTAAAAAGCCTGATTATTCCTGAGGTGGACAGTCAGGGTTCATTTTGTGAAGACACAATTATTTTGTCTTCTTTGCACCTCTTTTCTTCTTTAAAAACCATGTTTTCAGGCAGTTTGTGAGTGCAGCAAGGGAGAGACACAGAAATGTTACGTAGGCTGCTCATCAGTTTGAGCTGTTCACACACTATCCAGGCCATGGGGGTGGGAATCTGTTTCCTCAGCAATTTAGAGGTCTGGCTGAAACGAGTTTGTGGTCTCTTGTCTAAGAAAATGCATCCCTCTGTCTAGATTTTATAGTTTTACCACAGGCATTGAGGGCTGAGCAGATAATGGCTGATTTTAGCTCAGTTAATTTCTCTATTGAGAAATGTAAATGTAACCACAGTGCACATAAACAACGCAACACCAGGTTATGTTCCACTGTCGTGGATCAAAGTACAAGTTGTCCAGGACATTAAGTTGTTGATTGGATCATTACTGTTTATATTGTGCCTTTGTAATCTAAAAAATCCCTAAATCAAAGCTGATTAAACTCTTACTGTCTGCCAAATATCTTAGGGAGACATCTTTCTGTGACATTAATGACACAGTGCTTTTAACTAGCTGATCATTTGGGAAATAAGATCTTTTAACCTCTCTAGTAACATTATATTAGTTTAGTTTCTCTGTTAGCAACCACTGAAGTGAACAAGATCTAGCTGAAGCTTAGAAAGACAATTCCCTTAAAGCTTTTAAAAAATAAAAACCTGGAAACCAATGCCATGAAATTTCCCAAAATATTAAAAGATCAATTATTTTTCTGAACAATGAATACTTTTCCAAGTAAATTTTTATGTATGTCTTTTTTTTCTTTAAAATATCTAGCATATACTGAGGGTTTGGTTTTGAATAAAAACAGATATCCTCAAGCAGAAATAAATACAACTGCTCAAATAAATGTCATTAAAATTCTATTTTTATTAAAAGCAGCAGCTATATATTTCCAAAACAGAAGTTTCAAAGTTAAAGAGAAGAAAAAAAAAGGTCAATAAAATGAATAAATTCGTTAGGTCAAGATTAATTCCTGCATTCAAAAATTTGGTACATTCACTCAGCAAGAAGTTTCAGTTGTTTTAATGGAGTTTTACTATTAGACTTGTGACAGTCTCTCTTGCTTGTAAAAAAGGACAAATGGTAAGTGCCAGATCTGCATTGGCAGAAGGATTCTTCCTTCCATCTTCTAAACACAGGCTGCTCTGGCTGGATCTGAAAGCCTGGCCTGGATGCAGCAGTCCCAGCCAAACGCTGCCTCAACATCCAAATTCTCTTTCCTGAAGGAAACCTGAAGAAAATATAGAAAAATATAGCTAACTGGTAACCTTCTGGCTTAGGCACAATCTGGATTTAGACCAGGATGTGGAATTGAAAAAGAAATATGCTTTGTGATAATGAAGGAAAGAGCTGTGCTTTCCCATTCTTCTGGACCTCTCCAACACTCAGCTCTGCTGAACGCAGTTTGCTGCTGTCTTACAGAACGGAGAAAAATGTGGGTTCTTCCTCAAAAGATGCAGCATCCCACACTTTACTACTGATTTGGAAGAAGAAAAGATCTATTTTATTTCCTTGAGCTACCTAGGTGTGGTATCTAGTCAGAAAATATCAATACATCCCACAAATATAACCGCAAATACAGACCAAGTCCTTGGATGAGGAGGAGCTGGCAGCTGAATGCAGCCAGAATAGCAAGAGTATTTGTGAAGTTCACTGTTGGTCAGCTCAGTTTTAGGGTCTTTTGGATTCTCTCTGGTCAAAGCTTTCAAGACAAACACCTCATGGTGGTGCTTTCTAACAGGTTCAAATAGCCAGGGTGATGATCTCACCTTGGTAATTCGTGGTCCTGTTACCTTCTGACTGTACTGCCTCAGTGGAACACGTGTGTTTGGAAAGTGCTTTCCGTTTTTTACTGCGTCTCTACTCTGAGCTAGCACGTACCAAAGCATACAGCTTGTTTTCTTGAAAAAGAATTTAAGGGTACTCTGTAGGATCTACTGCAGGGCCTTCCACTTTCACTGGCTTTGGGTAGAAAATTAATTTATTTTGCTTGACATCAGTATCAAACTCTCCAGCTACTTTCCCATAAAAGTCTAACAAGAAGAGCATTAAAGGAAGAGGCTGTTTTGTTATTGCTGGGAGCCCCAGTCTGTGTCCTGCATGCTGGAATGACAAGCAGTGTTTTCAGTTAAAGACATTCTGCTTCCTTGTCCTTCAGCTAAGCAGAGAAAAATCCCACTGTAGATGTGACAGGTTAAACACTTTAGTATTTTCCAAAAGAAAATTGTTACCGTTCCAGCAACTCTGTTCACAAGTTTTATAGGCAGCTTTCTAGGCAGCACAAATGTGTGAATCTCCTGCCCTGAGACCTCCACTTCTTCCACCCAAATTTGAATCTTGCACCTGCCTCCCCATCTTAATAACTGATGGAAAATCTCACATCCTATCCATAGGAAATATTGAGATAATTGTTAACCACTCAAATCTTCACATTTGGCCTTATTCCCTTCTTTCTGTTTTTAGATTTCTGCACCTATTAGTAAAAAAGTAGCTATGGCAACAAGAAATTTCACTCTGTCCTTAGCAAGTGCCACAAGTGCCAGAGAGAATAAGAAACAAAGCTTTGTCATAACAAAACAAAACTGAAAAATTCTTACCTCTCACTAAATTTTTTTGTTTTGTGACCTTTATCGCCAAATGGAGATCTTCAAACCAGTTTGTCAGACACGTACTGGAGATTGGAATGGAGCCATGTAGAAAATCTTTGTATCAGACAGAATAATACAAAGAAATCTGAAAACAGTCCAGCTCACAGCTCTGCAGATAAAAGGAATAGTGAAAGAGGGGGATATTAGGTGGTCTGGCTGAAAATAAAAGGGTTTTTTTAATTTCTCTAAAATCCTCCCATTCAATTTATTTAAGCAGAAAAAAATCTAGTCTTGTTTCTTGGCTACTAAGCCGTAGATGTTTAGTTGCAGAACACTTTACAACATCTATTTCACTTGACAGAAGCCATAAAACTTTCCTAATTTCCTTAACAAACTTAAAAAGTACCATAAAATCTCCAAAACTAGAATTATTGCCAAGAAACCAATAAGCCACTTTCCTGACATAGCAGGAAAAAAATCAGTAAAAGCCCCAGATAAATCTAAGCAGGCTACTGTGTCCATCCCACAGAAAGAAGCCAAAGATGACCAAAATCTGAAGCCTACCAGTCTGAAGGAAGAACTCTTCTCCAGCCCCAAATTTGACAGTTATATGGTGTGAACTGGGTAAAAAATAACAGTCAGTGCATGAAATGTTAAAGTTTCGGGAGTACTGGGAAGCTCCATCCTTTCATCATCTCTCTATAGCCTCTTCCAGGGGATCAGAGACAGGGATAGGGACAAAAATTTTCCAAGGATGTGAGGGAAGGAGAAGCAATGAAGGAAGAAAATACTGGAAACCTTGGAAGATGGGACATTAGCAAACAAACAGCATGCAAGGAGCAAGCCCAAGTGTTTCAAACCCTTTCAACAACTGAGTTTCTTCTCCCAGGCTCAGGAACTCCAGCTCCTTCTTCTGATTATTAGCAACCNTAACAACAGAATTTCTTCTCCCAGACTCAGGAACTCCAGCTCAAAATGGCTCATATTCTTCTAAACAGAAACTTCCTTCTTCTGATTATTAGCAACCTTCTAATTTTGGGTCTAAATTTATTCCTTACTCCTTGATAAATAGGTATGTTTTAACTGTCTCTACCTCCTTAGTCATAATTATCCCTCAGCCTTAGATGCATTTACCAACATCTGTTCACTCAGCTTTCCTCTGGTTCTTTTCATAACCAAGTTCTCTTTGCATAAGAGAGATAATCCATTCATTTAATCATCCCAGGAAGTTTTGTTCTGTATCTGTTTTCCTTTCGTTTTTTGTTCTTCAGAAACCATGACCAGAACTATTTGTATTCTGATTTCTTTCTATATTTTCCTATATATTCTACAAGTGCACTTATGTATTTTGAACACTATGAAAGCCACGTGATTTGTCCTCGGAATTTTGCAGCTCCATTCTGCAGCTCTGTCATTCTCCAAAGGATCAAATCAGCCAACACACCTTGGTCCCTTTCATTTCCTGTTACCTCCAGCTGAAGAATTCTAATTGAACCTTGATTTAAGTCCACACAGGGATTTTTTACTATGCTTTCTAATATTAGTATAACCTGGTTTTGCTACTGTTATAACTTTAAATAATACATTTATGCTGTCCACAGTCAAAGAGGTTTCAGCTCTAAGTGCTTGAAGAGTTTGTTAGAAAATACCACATATTTAGGTGGGTTTGGCCTATAAGAAACGCCAAACCCACTAAACATGTTGTATCTTTCTAAACAAACTCCTTAACCAGTTTTTTAATCTGAAATATTAATTTATTAGAACAAGAGAATGCCAATAATTTATGTACACATATATATGGGGACCTATCTCCAAATTATCCTCATTAAGCAGTGAATGAGGGGATTTGGATTTTTTAGTGAAAAGGGCTCTGTTCAGAGTGGAATAATTAACCGACTTAAAACTAAGTTGCTGACAATGATTTCAATTATCAGCCTCATTAACGAGCTGAGGTTATGACTCCAGGTTGGAGTAGTCAGCAAAGAGTGTTACAAGGCTGAAACAGTGTGTGCACGCAGTTCAGGTGTCTGTATTTGTAAAATAAAGGTCAGGAGGTCAGAAAGTCCAGCAAAAGTGTGTCCCACAGCTCACTGATAAAATTAAAGAATGCATCTTGCTTGTGAAGATAACCTGATTTGCTATACAAATGATTTTTTCCCCCCCTATTTTTAGAACCATCTGAAGTGCAATTATTGTGTTCTAACTTTTATCTGAAATTGCTTTGGACTTCTGAATTTCCCCCAGATTTACTTGCAATTGCCTGGGTCTCTGCTATTCAACAGCTTGGAAATTACATCTTCAAAAGCGAAATGGCAAAGCGTCTTCATGCAGAAGAAAAGGCAGACTTTCAGTGCCATAAAGGAAGGTTTAGTTTCTATAAATACTGGCCTATTTCCCATTCAGCTGAACATGTCTGCAGCGTGGGATGCATCTCTCCACAGCAGATCACTCAGACAGTGTCACAGGGGTTTCAGATTTCCTATTGGAAATTGCCAATCAACAGATTTTTACACCGAGCTCATTTTTAGTCAGTGACACATCATTCTGGAGTGACAAATTACAGGGAGATATTTAGGACTATGTCATAAATTCTGGCAAAAACTTCAGCAACTCTGGGTGGGCTGAGCCTAAGCTTCAATGGATACCAAATATTTTTATATCTAACCCCCCTTGTAATGAGATGTATATTTCTAGATGGATCTCTGTGGCACAGCCCTAATAAACATGGAAATAGAAGTGATCCAGCCCCACACATAAAAAGCTCCCAAATGCACTTAGGAGGTTTGAACTTTTCAAGGGTATGATCAAAGCTGAGAGGAGTGAAAGGAAAGGCTCATATTGACATCAATGGGCTCTGGAACAGGCTTGATGTGTTGACAGCAAGAGAGATGCTCTGAAACCATCTGAAAATAAATTCAAAGTCTGATAGGCCACTGTGGCAAAGAGATACCATTGCTTCATTCTCTGCCATGTCAGGAAATTATCTCTGAGCTGTCAGAGTGGGTTTCTCATTTTAGTGTTTGTGTTTCTAGCTCATCTCTCACCAAATGGCTTTCCTTTTGTGTGTATGACAATTGATTAGTAACAAAAAGCAACAGGGTCATAAAAGTAGCACACTTTGCATCTATAATATGAAATATTCTTGCACACAGCCAAGTATTTCAAATAATATTCACCACACAACAGAAAAAGCTGAGACAAATCAGTCTCTGCTAACATGGGGCCCATGTACTTTAGCATTCCCTTACATAACATTAGTGAGAAAATTTTAACTTTCCACTAAGCTCTAATCCACCTTAAAAGCAGCAGTCTCATTCCAATCGATTTGGCGAGATGAATGTTATTTACACTTCAGTTTGCACCTTTTTCTAAGATTTCATAAAAGAATAAATCCACACTTCCAGGGACGGCTGTGCATGAGGAAGTCTGGGGCCGTTAGGAAGAAGTGTTAGACACGTATGGGAATGTATTAGTAAGGGTCACACCTCCATCTTAAGATATTTAAGTGACAGCAAGAGCATAAAAGACAGCAGGATGGCAAAGAGAGATTGATTGCATGTGGTTTTTCCTTCTTTATAACCAGGTTTTTTAAATTGTTAAGCATCGCTCTCCAACAACCTAGACAGATCAGGCTGTCTGGGTGCACCTACATAAATAAGACAAATAAAGCTTTGATGGAATAAATCCTTTAAATTGAATATATCATTTCCGTGCTATGTATGTCGAGGCCAGGAAACACCTAATGACAAAGGTGCTGACAAAACAGAGGTTAGTTAAAGCAAAGTTGTGTTTTTCCTGGTAAAAATTCCTTAGAGCAGCCAGATGAAATTGAGGGAACTCTTTCCAAAGGCTAGAATTAGGGTTAGGAAACAATTCTGAGAAATCCACTCCAAAACAGAGCAGTGCATTGCGCCACTTTTCAATGCTAACGCTTCGCTTTTTTTGCCTGTCTTCTCTCTCATCCCAGTGTCAGTATTTTCCCCAGCCGTCAGAAAAGCAACACAGAAAATGTCGTTCCTGTGATCTCTCCAAATTGATTTGCTCGTGGATCCTGCAAGCAAAACCAAAGGGATGAATCTGTTCTCTGGAATTCAGTTACATCTGCTGCAACACTTAAATCAGTTCGTGGCCTTCTTGACACTGATCCTCCAAAGAGCTGCTCTGGAGGATAAATCTGTTCAAACTCTGCTCTCATGGTCAGTGATCCTGGTTTTATTGGAGATCTCACTGTCATCTCTGTTTGGCACTATCAGAAGGTTCCTTCAGGAGAGATACCAGTTAAGCTTGGCTTTGCCTTTGTGACAGCAAAACAGGGTAAATTGACAGCACTTAACAAAGAATCTGACTTCACTGGGAACCAATCTATTATTTTTTCTTACAGGTTTTTGCGGACTGCACATGGCTCCTGGTCTCCTGGGCAAAGCAATCTGAAAATGCTGCAAAGGCCAGTCCTCACCACATACCAGTGCAGTCTGTGCTTTGAATCAGTCGTCTTAAAAGCCAGCCTGACTCAAGCTCTAAACTGCAGGAGCAAAAATAAAGCAGTGGCCTGGTCCTTGTCTGGTACCACTGAGTTGTGTTTAGGGAAAGCTGAGAGTTTGCCACACTGAGAAACTCTGTCCTAGTCCAGGCTGGGATGATGGACATTTGTCCTTCTTTTGTCTGAGTTACCAAAGGATTCAAATGTATTCTTGAGACATTTAAAGCCTTGAAACTGTCTTCCCTAGCCAAGTAGCCCCCTTCTAATCTTTCTAGGACTTTCACACCAATTCTTCCTTATTTTCAGAAAGGCAAAAGCAGCTCGGGTTTTCAGGGCTTGCAAGAAGCAAAGATCAGAAGAAAGCCCAGTTCTGGATGGTGGCCCATCAGACAGTGTTTCCTGGATGCTCACTTTTCTGCACCAGGACCCTGTGAAGCCATGAGGTCTCACCCACAGTGTTATGGGAAATTTTATATATGAAGACTTTCGTTTGTTTTGCTTTTGGGTATGAGTTTGAAAAGAATGGATTCAACAGCACAGAAACATTTTATCTTTTTTTTGTTTTTTTAAAATATTAATCCTTTGTTTTAAAAAAGTTCTGGAAGAATGCAAATAAAAGGGATTTCTTCTGATGTTTTTCATTTTAAGTGGGCAATTTTAAAATGGACATCATTGAAATGAAGCCGTTTATTTGTGTACAGCAACGAGAATGCTTTTTGTACAGAGTGAATAAGGGGTATCTTCTGATGGTTAAGGATATGACAAGTGTTGATGTGTGCTGATAGCAATCATTCTGCAGTGGATGGAACAGAAGCAAACAGCTCGGGAGAGGAGAAGCAAGGTCTCCCTGAGTGTTTTCTCTGGTGTGACACAAATTTCCCTCACCTTCCTTGCTGCAAGTACTTCTGGCTTGATTTTTTACCAGCCTGTCCAGTAGCTCCTTTCTGCCTGTTCACACAGCATCACAAATCAAGCAAGAGTTGTCCTATGGAAGCCAGCGCTAACAAGAGGAGACTATTTTTAGCATCAAAGTGAGTTTAACAAATGGATCATAGCTAAGGCAGCATGACAGCGCTGCTGCCTAATTAATAGAGACACCAAAGGTGATTTTGCAACAGAGCCAGAATCCCCACTATGCTGGAACTTCAGATCAGGCAGATTCTGCAGCTCTCTTGTGTTCAGCAACTGGAAAAAGCAGCCCAAATTTACCCCAAATCTGGCTCATAAATGCTCTAACTTACCCTGCTCTGAGACAGATAATAAAAGGTTTTCTTGTTTTGTTTGGCTTCACTCTTTGTTTATCCTAAGATATAATCAGAACTCATTGCTTTCACTCTTTCCCTCTTTTCACTCATGAAAAATGACTAATAACTGCTAAGATGGACCATGGTGGACGGGACTGAAGCCCTCCAGGTAAAGAAGATGACTGAAATTCCCTCTCTTTAGGGTGACGGGTGAAAACATTGGCACAAATGTGGGGGAGAAACCAAAACCAGAATCAGAACTTGAGATTTTTCTCCTATCACGCTGTGTTATCATGGCTAAACCCTGTCCACTCTCATGCTCTAAGGACTTTATGGGTGTGCAGATTTTTGAATACTCGGCATGAATAACTGAAAATATAGCAGGCTCTTCATTAATCTCTCCCAAATTCCCCAAAGATCTTCTTTAAGAATATTGAATGCAATTCCCTGGAAGGTCATTTTATAGCAAACAATTTCACCAGCACAGAATTTTTCCACAAAAGAACTTGCTGTGCCTGCAAGACAGTTCTCTCCATGCTCTCTTATCCTTTGAATTCCTATTAAATTTGGCTGAACTCACACGAGTTTTAAAAGACATTTTTCTCAGTAGGCCATCCTGTTTCAGGAAGTCCTCAGCTCGCCATGGCTAAGCTTTTCTTTGGAAATTATTATCTCAGAAGCTGCTCCCCAGGGAAATTACTGCAATCCAATCACCACAAATGTAAATTAAATCAGCATCCGATACAGCCACAGTGGTTTGTGTTTCTCCCCACTCCTTTCTCCCTTTGAGAAATCTAATTCTGAAACCTCTGGAATAAATTCTGCTCCCCCCCTCCCACAAGGAAATATGGGAGTGATCTGAGAGCAGATGTAGTCTGTAGGAAATCATAGTACAACTTGTTTGTGATGCTCATTTTGGTTTATGACTTCAGCAGCTTTCCTTCTGCTCAGCCCCTCTCCTCCTCTGCCTTTGTCCCGTATTCTCTGTGGCAGGGATAAAACTTCCAATTTCCCTTTTTATGTGGGACCATGTTTCCAACATCCCACGCTGGAAGTCGTACTTCCCTGCAGGCAGGTTTGGGAACACTCCTCATACAAGGTGAGATGTAGAACCAGCCAGCAAAACATTCTGAGAAGTTTAGGATGTGCCTCACCTCAGAGCTCTGTAAAAATTGTACAGCTTGGAGAAGTGTAATACTATCTAAGAAAAGCATCAGGTTTCATCTATTAGCAACTAATAGACAAAATAAGGAAAGGGGTAGGTGAGAAGAAGCTGAGGGAGTGATGAAGAAAGTTGAAAGTCTTTGGAACTGAGTATATCAAGAACAAAAGTGGGTTAGCCAAAATTGTCTTTGACTTTGGACTCAATCCTTACACAAGTACAAATTCAGTTTCCTGTGGCAAATACGTGCTTGCAAGTCTGATAATTCAGACAGCAAATAAACCAGTGAAATGCCTTCAGCTGTCTGTCCCCAGTCACTGATTGGTCTGCATCATGTGTCTGAAGGAAGCCAGTGCTAGAACAAATTACCCTGAGTGCCTTTTAAGGTTGTTGAACAAGTACTGGGTAGTATGTAGAACAGTGATGTTCTCCCTTCAAAATTAAAGGTCAGCTGACATCCACGTAACCTGCAATGATGAAAACTGGGATTGTTAAGAAATGTCATATCTAACATTTAAAAGCTATTCTTCAATTTTCATGGAAAAAATATTGTTCTGCTTGGTGTTAAAAATGTTATGCCTCAAAAAATGAATGATATTCAAACAGTTGCTAGAGAGAATCTTCACATCAGTTACACCTCTGTACTTTGGATTTGAATATGCCGGGTTTAACACTCCAGTCACCAGACATAGCATGATCTTACCTTTATGCCATTTATAAACCTTTGTTTTATTCACATTGGGTCAAAGTGCATCATTACTTCTTATTAAAATTATTAATAGTAACTACTATTCAACATTTAAACAACAGTGATATAAAGAACAGATAAAAATTAATGTCTTCATAGTCCTGCAAAACCCTGTAAATCTAAAAAGATTTATTAAAATATCAGATTGTTTTTTCTCAAATGAAAATACACACACACACACACACATTCATTTACTTCTGCTCAGCAAGACTACAATTTTCTTTCTAAATGCACATTAGAAAGAAATGGTAAGTATTGTACAAAATATGTCTCTTGAGTTATAAGAAAACTTTTAACTAAAATTAAAATGAGTATTTGAATGTGTTCAGGCATCATCCAGGAATGTATATTGACAGCCAGTGTTGGCGTCACAGCACAGCGCCGTGAGTGGATATAGGGTTTTATGTCTTGGAATGAAGATGCAATACAGCTGGGTCATTAAAAACCCCCTTTTATTATGTAGGCAGGATAGACTTTGATGAATTTCCAGATTTTCATTCCGCTTTTCTGAAGCTTTGAGTTTTCTAAGTGTCAGTGGTCACTAGAATGTTGCTTCTGAGCAACTTTACCCAGTCTCAGCAAGGAAAGATTATTTGTACAAAGAATTTATACATAGCACTGTTTAACTCCCATTAGGTGACTGAAAAATCTGGAAATTTTAGAGGCAGAAAAGGCAAGTGAATCACTTAAGCTGTTACACAATTTCTGGCACGTAGTAGAGGTCAGAGAAAAAAAATCAGGGACAATTCTGTCAATTGTAAACATGGGCAGAAATGGTAAAATATAGTTAAAAAGTGCACTTAAGTATGCAGCTGTATTCCAACGGATGGCATCATCCAGGGAGTGATAGAGGCCCAGACTGGTAATGTAATGTAAGCAATTAGTTCTGGCAGCTACAAAAGAACTGGTGAAGCAGAAAAATCAGTCTCAAGAACTAATCTGTATCTGCACAATAGCAATGTCTTGATAACACATCTGAGACATGGCAGTTCAAACAGGCAGGGCAGAGGAGCTCTATGGATGCCTCAGAGAAGCTGTCACCCACTAATGACTCCTAGAGCCAGGTGGAAGCAGGGAATTATCATCTGGAAAAGCTGAAAGGGAATACAGGCAAACCATCTACCAACAAAAAAAAAAAAAAAAAAAAAATTGGAAAATGTGCTTCAGTGAAAAAAACCCCATCACTTATATTTCAATTTTACAGAGCAGTTTTCCCAAAGAAAACTGTTTGCTATTCATCAGTAAATTTAAAGCACTGTGTGCACTCACAGCATACATTGGCTCTAACCCCACAAATCACTTATATTTAAATTCGTACAGATGCACCATTCCAACATAACTGCAAATTGTCTAAATGATTATGTTTGTCTGTGTTTTTACAGTACCTACAGTTCTCACTGAGAACTCCTTTGTGGACTTCGTAAAGGCTGAGCTCATGCTGCTTCCTGGGACATTAATAGGATCTCTCCCTTTGTTCAGCTATTTCTCCCAGAAATAAACATAATATCCTGGACACATCTCTTGTAATATCAGACCAAAACCAGTCCAAAGGTGTTGCAGCTTTTAGGAAGAAGAGGGTGGAAGGAAGAAGAGAGTCACAAATTAAAAGCAGATAAATCTTGTTGCTTTAACAAAGCAATCTTAAAAAGGGCAGGTAATTTTACAAGTCTTCAGCAGGGGATTATTGTACAGGTCCTGATCTGCACACTGTGAAAGTTATTTTTAAAAATCAGGCATGTAAGTTTCCCAATATAACTTGCACAGGATTTTTACAAGATAGGAATTTTTTAAGGCCTACTGATCTGAAATGGCAATAGAATTTGTAACTGTACAAAGTAAAAAGTATGCCTGCAGATGGCAAAATACTCTAGGAACCTACCTGAAATTCATCTTTATTTTACAATAGTTAAACTGGAAAGTCAGAAAAAGAAAACTTCTGATTATTTGATCCCATGGATCATTCTTGTTTCAAAAGTAGCTCAGCTCAGCCTCAGGCTATGGATCTCTGAGTGGCATTTACGTAAAAGCTAAAAAGCTCTCTTCTCGCTTCCCTCTGCTACCAACCAGAGAGAGGAGAATGCCTTGCATAAGATGTCAGACCATAGCACAAACCCCCTATTCAGATTCATTTTGAGAATTACCACAGCTTCTCTTCATTTACTTCCTACCTTTTTTGGTCTGAATACCTTAGCAAAGTAAGCGATGAACAACTACAGAGGCCGGAATAATTTATAAATTCAGCTATGATGGGACATCACAGCATCATTCCCCGCAGGAACTTTGGCGAGGGAAGCAAAATGTTGGTTCCCTGTGACGATGACATCCCACAGCGTTTGGCAGAATTCCTCAAAGTCACCCCATGCCACTGCCCACACAAAGCAACACTCTGGAGGATGTTCAGAGTCCTCCCTCTGTGCATGTAGCAGGCATGACCTCACGGGGGGAACAGAGGTCAGAAACAGCGTTGATCTAAGTAACCCCCAAGATGGGTGGCATGGGGTCACCTCTGGGACCTGAGTGTTCATCTGTCCCAAAGGGGAGGTCATGAGCTTGACCGTGCACCCACCGTCGTTCGTCTACTCTGCTTCTCCCATGCCTTCCAGATCTTCCTCCTTTGACACATACGAATTTCCTGCAGAACAGCAAGAATCACCTTAAATTCTGGATGCTTTCTTTTCTCACCTAGATTAGTGGCCTTCTTGCAAAAAGCACTTTTGTAAATGTCATGATGCGCTGGAATCAATTGTAGTACATACCCTTTAAATAAAACAACAAAGTAATTCCTGAGAGCCGTGGTATTTCAAGACATCCAGGGTAAACAGAAAATTTTGTTGGTGCTTGGGTTTATTCTCGGGTGATCCAACAAGAGAGAAATACAAGAAAAATCTGTGGTTGTAGCAGAGACGTTGCTGGGAGGGGATTTTACCATGTGTGTATTCAACTCTCCACGGGAAGAGAAGATAAAGCCAAGTGTGGTTTCCTAAAAATGTGTGACCAGTGGATTACTTCCTGATTAATAAAACATAACTAGATGCATCTAAGTTTCTCCAGATGGATATTATTTATGAATTGAGGAAAAGATAAAATTAATAGGAACATCAAAGATGTGCTGAAAAGTTTCCTGATTAAATATTATCTGACCTCCAAACGGTCTTCCTCTGCATTTCCTGGAGCAATTTGGCTATTAGTCAACCCATTCCTTCCACAGAAATGCAGATGACAGGTTTATAAATATCTGAATCAGAGCTGGAATCTCAACTTCACTTTGATTTAAAAGCTGTTCAGCAAGGTGACATTTTTTTTCAGGGACCAGAGGCCCTGGCAAAAGAGGGAGGACACGCTTTTTGCGCTCAGGGTTTTTCCAGCACAGCCAAATATTTATTATTCCCGGTACTAGACAAAGGGATTGCTTGGCACGCATGACCACAGCACACTGCTTTTGTTAGGGCAGGAGTTCTTGTGTGGAAAAGAGTCTGCAGGCTGCTGTGGTGACCGAGCCATAAAAGTATTTATCATACTTAGACTTGCTCACACACTGCAGCTCAGAGCAGAACACAGAGATACAGGCACTGCTCTGTCCCAAAGCCAGGGGGATTCAAAGGATGCAGGATGACTTCTCCACATTCTTTCTCCCACCCATACTTGATGTACATATTAGATAAATCTCTCTTTTTCAGTTTTTACCTGAAAAAGAAAAAAAACCAACAAAATACAAGGATGTCCTTGGGGGAGCCTCACTCTGCTGGTGAACTTCCATACTCTGAATTTTCTGCCACTTCAGTAATATCTCTCTCTCAAAATACAAACGTGCTGGGAGAAGCTCATAGCTGCAAATCCCAGGAAGCCTCTTCAGGCTCATCATTAAGAGCATCCTCTGAGCTGGCACTTCACAGAAATCAGAGGAGGGAGAGTGAGTAATAGCCTGGGTTAGACGGCATTTCATTAAAATAAATGATCCATTCTGTGTACGTTCTGAAGGAGCTTTATGAACACGTGTCAAAACACTTCAGTGACAATTGTGACTATTACTCCTTCTGCTAAACTGTAGCTTTTACTCTTGTAAGCATAATTCCAGGAACATACCTGCTGTCCCAGAGCTCCACATTCCACACCAAGCAGATCTGGCAGGGCAAATTTGGGACTTCTGCTGCAACAGAGCACAGGAGCTGCAGTGCGCCAGGAAAAGAGCCCAAGCACACACAGAATGAAAACACACCATGAGCAGTGAGGCTTCAACACCACCAAGAGCCGTCAATTGCCAAGTGCTACAAAAAAAATTACCAGCTATGAGTCTCAGAGAATGACTGCAGAAGAACCACAGACATCGCATACAGGGCATTCCCACTTTGAGTAATCAAGGAGCAGGAGGGATCTCTGATCTGCATAGTACATTCTGTGTGTTTAGTTAAAGATTTGCCAGATAATTAATTCACCACATTTTAAGAGGCCATATTATTCTCTCTGAAAATTGAGATTAATTTACATCCCAAAGCATCTCGCTGTGTTTGCTGAGCTAACTTGATCACACAGCACTTTTCTGTGCATTTAATCTTCACACATCCGTAGAGAGAACTTCCCTTTCAAAGACAACTTGGTGATATCCTGTAAAGCCCATACATTGCTCTGAGAAGCCCAGCTGCTTCAGGATATGCATTAGAAATGCAAACTAATCTCATCCTGTGCCACAGGTCAGCACCAGTTTCTGCTGAATGCATCCGGAGCCCGGGTATTTTTCAAAGAACACCTCAAATGGCCATGCCTCACGCTAGGAATTCCTGCCTCATCTGCAACAGCTGAGTGATCTTTCACTGCCACGATGGGACTGAAATTCTGCCATAAATGTGCCCTGGGACGAGCTCTCCTAGGTCACATCGCTCTTTTTTGCGTCCACAAAGACAGCCACGCTGACCGTGCTGGGATAAATGCCATTTTTGAGGCGGATGAAGATGGTCAGTGTTTTCTGGCTGGTGCAAATGTTTAAACTCTGAAATGGGTCATGAGGCAACACAACTCCATAGGAACAGAGAGCTACAGTTTTTGCTTTGCATCAAATAATACAATACAAAGACTGGGCAAAGTGGTTGCAGTTAATCTGTTCTGCAAGTTTCCTCACCCTTCCTGCATGTGGGAGAGCTCTCCGTGGCTGCTTGGGCTTTGCTGGTGATTTTGTTATTGTCCTTTCCTTTGGTTTTTACAAACAGGACAGTTTTGTCATATGCTGTTGTTCATTATTCATTATTTAAGGGGTGACTGGAACAGGTGCATCTCTGAAATTAGGATTGAGTTTTCCAAGTGTCTCCACTCTTCCTGCTGGCAGAGTAAACTTTGCCAGACGTATTCCAGCCCAGGATTTTTTTGAGGAACTGGATCTAGTGGAAGGTGTCCCTGCTCACTGCAGAGGATTTGGAACTAGATTACCTGTAAAAGTCCCTTGCAATCCAAACCATTCCAGGACACAATGAATAACCCTTTTCAGAGGTTACCTTTTACTATCTATAAGGCTTCAATGAAAATAGTATGAAAAAATAATAAAAATTTCTAGTACATCTATGACAACACTCTGAGAGCAAACAGATCTAAATATCCAGGTTAATTTTGGCAGTAATTTTGTTTTCAATGGAAGTGCATATATTATTAAATTAATATTAAACATATACTAAATGCTATTATCCACAAAAAAATTATGTTGTGGCCTGTATTCACCAGTTCTTTACACTTACATCCTTCTTTTCCAGAATTCAGTCAGTCATTAGGGAAATTCTCTTTCATTTATCTTGCAAAAGACACTAGGAAGTCATCTCAGGAAGAATATCAGTTAACTGTTCTTAGGCAGAAAAAATACAAATGAAAATGTCTTGAACCGGTTACTCGTTCAAAATGAAGGCCACTCTAAGTTTTAAAAACTCAGTTCCTACAAAAGGGGATTTTTTAAACTCCTTGTTACAAATAGAGCTTGCAGAGTCAGAGTACAGTGAAATTTTAAATCTGCATGTGTGTAATACAACACCTGTACTTATTGCTAAGAGGTATTTTGCAAGATCTGTATCACAACAAGCTCCAAAACCCTATTTTTGTCCCATTGGTGCCCTGACCTACCACTTTGTTATCAATACCAGACAAGAAAATAGCTAAAAAATATGTATCTACTATGAGAACACACTAATGCAGTGAGTAAAACATTAGAAATACACTCTGCAGGCACAAAATGATGTCCTGACCTGATACTATATGAGCATTTTATTTGTTGCTGAGTTATATGTTGAGATCACAGCAACACCAACAGCCAAGCTGGGTGCACTGCACTGCTACCACACCCATACATCACGGCAAATAATGAGAGTGCAAATACTATTAATTCAGCTGCACAGCTCATTACGATGAAAAATTTATTTGTAGATACCTCCTTGATTAATGCCTAATGCCTGCTTAATCTAAAACACATCCAACAGGAAGGAAACTGAAGTCAATGAGAGGTACCTGACACAGGAGTGAGCACAATTTATCACTCCAGTGAATAGTCCATGGCATTGTTCACTGTGCACACAAACACGCACAAACACTTCCACAACCTCCCTGGAATAATGAAGTATCTGGGAAAAACACAAAAGGCCAGAAAACTCATGAGGCGTGTAGTGTAGGTATTTGCATAGGCAGTAGACAAAGGCAGCTGTGGGAGAGGCAGAAGACATGCTGGCTGGAAAGAAAGCTGCTCTGCTCTCTTCTGCTGTACTCAGTGGCATTTTAGGAGCTGCCAAAATTGTCAGTGCTTTCTGCTTCAGCACACCTACCCAATTTCCTCCAGTGTTTGGAGCTGCAGTTCACCTGGATTTGCTCCATACGAGTACTAAGGAGCATACTCCTTGTGTTACTATTGCTCATATCTTAGATTTCTACTGGGCCTCTTTGGAAGAATTGTAAAGGTCTGATCCACAAAAAGCATTATATTTTGTACTGTGTACTAAGCTATGTTACAGTAAGTCCAGTCCTTCAAAACTTTTGCAAGTGTTTAAGTAGTCTTGAATTTAAAAGATTAGAGCCTGTGAGGAGTGGCTTACATGTAACAGATCATATCTATGCCCCGTCCAGTGCAGGAGAAGCAGAAAATGCAGCATGAAAAGAGCATGTGAGCCTGGCCCTCCTCTTGGACCGCCCCACACTTCCCATCTGGAGAAATCTCATCCATTGCCATGCAGGTGCTCAACCTTTCATGCAAAGTTTGCCTAGAAGATTCAGATCTGGCCCCTACATTACTTAAAGTTACGTGCATAGAACATAAGGCTTTCTTATCAAACAAATAATGGGATAATTTCACTGAAATAACTTTTCTTCTATAGTAACTTTATTAACCCAGTCTAGTAATTTAGTGGGGTCTCACTTCAGTGTGCACACAGTTACCCTGAACATCTAACGAGCTCTGGGAGCAGATGCAATTTTCTATTCAGAACAGGAGTCAAGCCCAATACATGGACATCCCCCGGGGCAGCCCCTGCCAGCAGCAGCGTGTACCAGCCCTGACATTCCTCTTTTGTACTCGAAAGGGCAACCCCAGCACCCTGCCAGGGCCTCCGCAGCACCAGGGCCAGGTTACTCCTTCCCAAAGCATCCTCTGGGAGTGTGGCTGGGAGAGGGTAAACAGACTGGGCAAGAGGGGAGGGCAGTGCCAGGGCAGTGCTCCGTGCCCTGCCAAGCCCTGCAGATCACCTTCCACAGGTAAAACACATTTTAAAGTGTCCCTGTCTTACGCTGTTGACACCCCTCTCACTGAAGAACACCCAACAACTGCTTTGCAAGCACTCTGAAGAAAATCTGCCTGGAAATTCAGAGTTATCAGCTGCCACTCTGCCCTAGATAGAATTCTGCTAGAGTTTAATTTCTATCTCATGTCACATTTTTAAACGTAACCTTTAAGCTAATTAAAGAAAAAAAATTACACTATTTTGAGGTTTTCTAGAGATGGTTGAAATATCTAATTTTAAAATTATCCTGAATTTTGTGGTAGTCCTTTCAGGGGGAAAAAAAGACTTTCTTTTTTGCTGTATTACCAGCCAAACATTTCTCCTATAGAAGTAAGTGATTAAAGAAAAGCAAACAGTGGAATAAATAGAGGATTTTTTTTATTTTTGGGTACTTACAAACAGAAAGAGATGATGAGAATATTAACTAGAGGGAGCTTGAATAAAATCAACAAAAATAAACTAAAAGTAAGGAAGAGCTTTTCAGTTCCAAATGGAGAAAGAAGAAAAGAACACGCACCTGCAATAGCTCCAGTGGTCTGCAGCTTTACAAAGCACAACATAAATTACTGAGTAAAATCTATGAAGCTGTCACAAGACTCTGCTGAAGTAGCTGCCACTAAAACTCAACTAGAGTTACTGGAGCACGGAAGGAAAATTAGAAAAGTCAATATGGTGTTGCCTTAAAATAAAGATTTCGTGCCAAAAAAAATAAACAGAAAAAAAAATCACTGGACTGGGAAACATTAGAAAGACTTTTTTTATTTATAGAGGTTATTTAGGAACAATAAATAGAAAGATAAATAGAAAGCCAGCTAAAAGCAAGCATACCTTAAGAGAGGAAGGAAACAAAAACCTCGTGCTAATGGTAGATTTTCAAGATTTTTGTAATGTCTAATTAATCAGTAGTTCACTGGCTTCTTAAGCCCATGGAAAAGTAAAACTCTTAGTGGTGAAAACCCCATGAGAACATCTACGCTACTGAATGGCACAGAACCTGTTAAAAATATACAGGGCTTTGGACAGACATCTGCAAAAAAGTCCATGAAAGGGTCCTGCAGGTGCCATGACCTACATTCATCAGAAATTTGGAACCTTAAAAGGTAAAATTATTTGGGAAATCCAGGACCTGACTAGATAGAATTTGGCCAGCCAGGCAGAAGCCACTCTTTGAAAGCGAACACTTAATGTTATACTCCTGGAGTGTTTAGACCCAGGAGAGGCCCCAGGGATAAGAAATTACAGTTCTAGGCCATAAAGTCTCTGAATATTCAACAATCAGAGTATCTGACTTCTTAAAAATAAGAATTGCCTGACCCTGTATCTCCGTACAAGGGTGAGATGTCAGTAACTTCTGTGTTTGGAGTCTAGCGCACAACTTTTGATGCTTCCTTGCCATTTTTTACAAATGACCACTGGTTCTCTACCATTGTTCTGAGACGCTACAGAGGCTCTGTGGAAAAGAAAGTTTAGGAATGACTAAAGAACGAGTCTTTTTGAAGTGGTTTGCAGACTACCTCTAGAACATTATAGTGCTGAAAATAGTTCCTTCTCTGCCCTGCAGTTCACAGGGCCGGATGAGATGAACTCTTTGTAATAAAAGGCAGGAGAACCCCTAAGGATATTGGTTTGCTGGGAAATAACGATAGAGAAGAAAAAAGCTGTTAGAGTGAAAGATGGTGAGCTTGAAAGGGGAGAAATAAAAGAAAAAAGAATGAAATATTTTCAGAAACTGACATGAGTGCCAAGAAGGGGGAAAGAAGGAAAGAAAACTGAAAGCTACTGAGTGACCTTTACTTTTAGCATGGAAAATAAATGTTTCCTTTTATAGTTTCTTGTTAAAATAAGACCAGTATGGGATCATGAATCTTTATACAATTTTATGGTTTCCTTTTCAGTGAACCATTTCAGTTTTACACACAATTTTATAATGTAACTGCATAAGAAACTGAGCTTACCTTTACAATGCCATGATGACAGCCTGTGAAGCTGCAGCTACATACATGCACACATTCATTTCTGAGCAAAAACAAAAGAATCTGCAACATTTTTTTAATTCACACCAAAAAAAATCTGCTTTGAAATTGAACTGAAATGATATTTCCTAACAGCTTAATAATTAAATCAAAACAGAAAACAGAATGCCCCCCACAACCATACATGCACACAGCTGTAATCACGGTTTTTTAGCAGACGCTGCGCCTTTGATCTTCCCTGGCCCTCTTCCATCTTCTAGACAGTACAATTCCGAAGGAATCATTGTCTACCAGATACTTCTCCATCCCTCACTGGCCCTGGACTGTCTGCCTCTGCAGCAATATCATATGGAAAACACAGCAACGTCCTGCTGAAAGCGAGGAAGTCAATACCCACAGACTTGGTATCTGACTTGTTTTCCTCCTGGAGACAGACCCCTGGATTCCCAGAAGTCCGTAAGAGCTGCTGGAAAAGAGCATGAACACACCACAAGTGGTCTTTCCTCACAGCTGTGAATCAGGGCTGGCATCTGTGTGCTGGTCCTGAGGAGTCTGATAGGACCCTGGAGTTCATGAAACCCTTCCTCACGGAAAACTTTCCCGGACATTGTCTGAGTGAGCAGGACCAGTTCAGGGTAAAGCTCCTAGACAGTAATTGCCAGAATACTTGGAGATTTTTCTGGTTTCCATGCAGTTCACTGGTGCCAAGGCCCAAACTCCAATATTAGCCCACCAGCACAGCAGCTTTGAGCTGACCGTGACACCGGTCCTCCAGCCTGGCATGCAGGTCCCAGGTCTGATACCACGGCATGTTTAGCTCCTGCTCTGAAAACCCTGCCTCTGGCTTCTGGACACGGCTGCTTTCTGATGCCTCCTTTGAATGAGATGGCTCAGATGCCCCTCAGCACTGATTTGGTGTTTAGTCTCTGCTGCATTAGGGCATTTTTCGTGTCTGTGTTGGCTTCTGCACTAATCTGACATTCCTCTGCAGGCAGTGAGGCACAGAGAGGGAGGAGTCATCTTCTGTCTTTACTTATGATTTCAATTCCTCTGGTCTGTATCTCACACTCTTAGGGGTTTTTTTGAGTCTCCACAATGTATGCTTCGTCTTGTTTTAAAATGCTTTTTCTCCGCTCAGGTTATGAATAGCCAGACCAAATTAGGCCTGGCTTCAAGATTAGGGCCATCAGGTAATTCAGTCATGGCAGTTCCCCTGTTCAGAATATTAAATAGATAACTAGATAAACAATAAATAGATAAACAATAAATAAATAAACTAACAACGCCAAGGTTTTATAGCAGTTGGATTCATCTCGTGCCCTGCCCCTCAGCACTTGCCATCAGACTGGAACAGGAAAGGAATGGAAACGGACAGGTCACCCTCCTTCCCCTCCCCATGGCCAGAGAGAAAATCGCTGTCCACCTCCCTCACAGAGGAAAGGATGAGCTTATCCGGGTGGGATGTGGGTTGGGATGCGCAAGCAGGGCCACAGGGTGGGTTTGCTCTGACCAAAGTGAAGAATCTCCCCTATAAAATACCAGTGAGAGCAATGCATCCACTTTAAAGCTGTCTCCAGAACTTCTCTATCCCTTCAATTTTATCAAACATTTTCAACCCACTTTGGGCTCTAAGCTTATGTTTTGAACTCTGATTCTGCCAGGAACTCAGGACAGAGAAAAAACCCTAATTAGAGAAATTTCAGTCCCCTGAAGTCAATGCCACACAATGAGAATCCACATGATACACTAGAGATTATTACATCTTTTGTTCTCCCTTCCTGCTACAGAAAATGGAGCTTTATCAATGAAGTCATCCTAGCCATAACTTCTGCTAAACACACGGTACATAGCGACTAAAAGGAGAATTAAACCACTTTTATTGATAGATACAAGGCCCCTCACACAATGTATTTCTGGACACATTATTATAAGTGGCAGCAGCAGTCTATTCTTCTGCTTTTTGATATACTGAGATTCAGGGCTGGCCTTAAGAATGGATGCATTGCCTTATAAATTACACAGCATATTGAAGTATGCTCGTGACATGCTGCCAAATTTACAGCCTGTTGATGGCTGTCCCCTAAATTAGATCCCCTCTCTTCTGCCTGCCTGTAGAGGCTCAGCAAAAAGGAAGGATGGACACAGCAAAAGCTGACAGGAGACATTAGGACAGAGGAGACACAAACCCAGGTGAAAGGTAAGAGATTAGCAGCAAACCCAGAAGCCTGTGTTGTGCTTTTCTGTCAGGTTTCATGAGAGAAAGGATGTTATGGGAAGGGATCCATCCTGATTTGTGTTGCATTGAGCGTGTTTGCTGTCAGCGTGGGCCCTTCACAGAGCTGCTCACCCTTTCCACTTATGCAAAGCCTCAGTGGCTGCCACATCCACGTACTGCTGGAAGAAGAGGGAGAAGGGAGACGTAAGCCATGGCAGAGACCTGAAACAGCAAAGCAGCAAAGGAGAAAAGCCTCAGGCTGTCTTTTTACCATCCCTGCTGCTCTGTGTGGTGAGAGGCTCTGCTCTCTGACCCCACACTGGTGTAAATCAGCACCATCTCTGTGACACTGATAGAGTTGTATCACTGCAGGGTCACAAACAAGGCCTCTGCTGTTTCCACTTTAGGATATATTTCCTATTATGCTTTCTCAGTGTATGGAGAGGCACGTGGATACACGTGCACCTACACTGGCATGCAGCATTCCTTTGCATTCAGGCACTCTGAGGGCCAAAGAGGTGTTCCTCCCCTGAAAATAAAAAAATAAAATAAAATAAAATAAAATAAAATAAAATAAAATAAAATAAGGAATTTGCAACTCCCGCGGCAAGTGGTGCTGCATGTGGTTGCTTTTAATGAAAATGTCAAGTACCAGCTCTGCCCAAAAGTGATCTGAACTAAAAACCTCTTTTCTGAGTCAAGCTGAGCAGGACTTTATGTGTGCACTTCTTCCATCACAAATTATTGCCTGAAATCAGCAAGATAAAGTAGATACCTGATGTGCACTCTTCCATCTCCCAGAGCTGGAGAGAAACAATGAAAAATTTTGCTTCATTTCATTGTCAGCCTGAAAAAAACAGGTCAAACCCCTGGAAACCATTGAAAACAGGTACTGCTTTCCACTTGTCAGCCCTGCCCTGGTGAGTGGCCCATGAGGTCAGTAATAAACCTCTGGTGCTTGCTGCTGCTGCAGCTCTAATCCATCTGCTCAGCCCTTGAAATGACTCCTATTTCTCTGGGCTCCAGAGGTCCATTTTTCCTCATCTCGCTGATGGGTATGGTCCCCATCATCCCAGTAATCCCCTACAGTCTTCGAGTCCCTCTCAGCACAGTTAAGTGCCCTCAACTTCTCATTGCAGCATCTGAATGAAACCCTAATTTTTGCTGGAAGACTTCAAGTAGCTTCAAGAGTTTTTTTCAAAAGAGACTCTTAATTTAAAATTCTTTTGCTAAACATATCCTGGTAGATCTGTATTTTTCTTAAAAAAAACCCCAAACCTAAACCAAACAAAAACCACAACAACAACAGAGGCAGAGGGTTTCATCCTTCTAAAGATACATTGAGGGTTAAAACTCTTGAATCTCTGTGGAAAGACAAGCCTGGTCTGGGTAAATTGCAAATTAGCAGGAGCCTTAAACCCTGAAATCAAAATTCACCTCCACTTTCAGGGTAACACGGAATGGTGTACGGCCAAAGAGCCAAGTGAGCAGGTTTTGATATTTTATAAGGCAATAGTGCCTCAGCAAACCGCTCCAAATAAAAGCAGGTCCTGTCCATATCCTGCGAGGATGAATACAGCCCCCCTAGGAGAGCTCACATACTTGACACAGGATGAGAGACATTATCTGGAACAAGCACAGGAAAACAACAACACAGTGAAATTCGGTGACCACAAGATACCAGTTACGTAGGATCAGAGAATATTTTAGGTCGGAATGGACCTTCAAGTTCACCAAGTCCAACCCTAAACTTAATAATTCCAAGTTCACCACTATGCCATGTCTGCAAGCACTGCATCTGCTGCTTTTTAAATACCTCCAGGGATGGTTTCCCAACAGGACAGCCTGTTCCAATGCTTAACAACCCTTTTGGTGAAGAAATTTTTAACTTAATATCCCATCCTAACCTCCACTAGTGCAGCTTGAGGATGTTTCCTCTCATCCTGCCACTTGTTACCCGAGAGAAGAGACTGATCCCCACCTCACTACAACCTCCTCTCAGAGGAGAGGGTGATAAGGTCTCCTTTGAATCTCCTTTTTCTCCAGGCTAAACACCCCCAACTCACTCAGCTGCTCCTCATAAGACTCATTGCAACACCTCAATGTCTGTCTTGTCCTGAGGGGCCACAAAATCAAAATTATCTCTGAGCAACAGTAATATATAAATATATCTAAAAATATATATATATAAGTATATGTATATTTATATATATAGTTTTTAACCGACGTCTGTGCTGCTGCACATCTGTGAAGCTCGGTTGTGACAGATGCAAAATATTTGTGTGTGTTTTATGAGTGAAGGGCAGGGGATTGTCACCTTCAAAGCCCATGGTGGTAAAAGAATGTTTAAACACAGCGACATGAAAGGGAGGATTGATCATTACATTTATGCAGTCGCCAGTGGGTCCGTCACTCACCCAAAAAAGTGTCACTGGTGTCACTCTTCACAGGCTTGAGGAGCTAATTCATGCAGCTGCAGCTGAACTCAGTATTTTTGCTGGCAAAAGAACCTGAGGTGGTGTTGAATTGGAATCTAGAGGAGTTGCAGGTGGTCTGAGGAGAGATGCAGCAGGAGACCAGGTTGACTCCATGAGCACAAAGGAGTCTCAGAATGGAGAGACACTGTGCGTTTGGGGTGTTTGTGAGGACAGGCAGAGTCTGGGAAACCCCAAGGAACTCCTGACCTGGGGGATCAGGAGGTGAACAGCTGAAATACCAACACTGCAACTTAGTGATCTCTCATTTAAAATCATAATCCACCTTTTTCCACAGCTTGAATCAGAAATCTTAGGTTTGCATTCACCTTTTCACGATATTTGCTTCAAACTTCTGTCCATTCTACCATCCCATGTTCTTTTTTCCTTTTAAGAGCATTTGGGGAAAAGTTCATATGATAAACTGACACCCAGTGATTATCTGGGGTCACCTAGTTCAGGAGATTCTTCTTCCAAATGATTTATTTTGCACTTCTAAGTAGAGAATTTTACTTAATCTCAATATATGAAAGTAATTGTTCTTGTAACTGAAAATGTTGACACTTCTGTTTTTATCCTGTTTTCCAAACCTCACATTAACATAAAGAACAATTTCTTAGAACACTGTGGTGCCCTGTTAAACTTTGTCATCTTGTAAAACAATTATTTCTTTGTATTCTTTGTATATTTGTAATCTTTGTATATTTGTATATGTTCTTAGGATATCTCTTCTCTCATTTGGTGCCTGTTTTCATGACAACCTCTGAATATTAAACCACAAGAAACTGAAATTCCTCACACCTGTCAAATTTTCCTGTACATCTCCCTGTCTTTGGGTCTTATCAAGGCACCAATATTAGGAATAAAGATTTTAGGAATCCTCTTAGAGCACCAAAATATCAGACCAGGATCTGTTTTTCTTTTCTAGAGTCTTTTCAAAGTGCTCAGTGTGAGCTCTGCAGGAGTGGAGTCACTTTTGTATTTATTCATTTTTTTATTTTATTTTTTTTTTAGATTTAGAGACAAAACACATCATTAATGCTGTATTTTACTGTGAGTTACTACAACTATTTTACATCAACTACAGAGAACTTGATCATCACCACAAAGAGCTGAGTAGAAACTCTTGTGAAGAACTCTATGCCTAAAGCCTCAGCATCATCTTCCTAGATCTGAAAAACCCTAAAAAACAGCACAGCTGGATATTCAAGTAATTCTTAATTCACCAAGAGCAAGCTGGGGAACTGTTTCTTGTGGATCTATGTTAAATGCATTATATGAACACTGGTAATTCTCAATATACTTTTACTGCACTGAAAAACAATGGCAACTTGTAAACTCCCCTGCCCATAGTAGAAAGACTGTAGAGCCTTTTAGAAAAAGAACTTTTTCTTTTTTTTTGCCTAATACCACACAAAAAATTGCATTCAACAGTGAATTTAGCAACACTGCAGGAGGACATGTTATGAGAAGTTTTTTACTCATGAGACACTAATGCTACACACAGGAAATAATTATATATAGCAAAGGCAGGAATGTGCAAATTTACCAAATGTTTATTATTTTGAATGTATGTTTGCAATCATAAATCACTCCTCACCTAAGAAATTGAGTTTTAAGCTCTGATTTTCCTCAGCTAAAACACTACCTATGGTGCAGGCAACAAAAACCTCATAGCACCCACACAAAAACTTATTATACTGGATTTACACTTTTTTTCCTCATCAAAATAATATTCCTGCTCATAGCATTTGATCAGTTAGTGTAGAAACCAATACTAGAGCCATATAGGTGAAACTTGGGGATATTTTTTATACATATTTAAAAAGAAGCAATATTATATCATGGGTTGAAAAGAATAAGGGTATAGGTAGACAATTCATGGCCAACTTGACATCTATTTTCTCATGGACTTTTGAAATTTATTCCAGTTCCTAATTATCCTAATTATCTGTTCTCTGAAAAAAAATGTACTTTACCATGTACTGAACATGTCCTGGGAGGCAGAGAGAAAGTAAAGGAAAAAAAATTATCAGTGAGAATAAATTTTCTAAAACCTCACCATTTCTATTGGCTACTTCCCAGAAGCCACAATGGATCACATCCAGTTATGTTTCCTAAAGGTAAATTTCCACAGAACCAAGATACTATTTAACATCGTAAATAAGAGGATAAAATTTGGGGATGGTTTTGTTACAAAGTTCTCCACATCACTCATAAGTCACAATTCCCAGTTCTCCATTTTTTAGATGTAGAACTTTTTCCTGAAATGCTGTTTTTTAATAAAAGTAGAGGACAATTTAGGCATATCACTGAAGGCTGACTGAGATAATACCCTTTCTGCATTCCACTGAAACACAGAGAATGTTTCTGTAGCATATTCTTAAAAAATGGCAATAAAAATGCAGTCCGGTTCAAGCAGAGATTTACAAGTGGATAAATTGCAATCAACTTTTAAAAGAACAAAACAAATAATTGAAACACTACAAACCTCACATGAACACAGTTTATAAATTTAAGAATTATACATGAGGCAAATGAAAGTCTCTATAAATTCTCCATACATTAAGGAAGTATTTACATCAAGGAGGTTATTCCTGGTAAGACACCCATGCAAACATAAGGAATGGAGAAGGCACTGGAGGGGCCAAGATCACAACTCATTCTTGAAAGGAACTCACAACTATCAAAAATTCCATTTTCAGTTTAGAAAAATAAAGCCCCGTCCGGACAATGTCCAGGAAGTGGTTTTGATGCCTGAGGAGGCCACCTAAAAACAGAGACTAGACAGGAATAAGGGAATAAAGGAAGGTATTTATTTGAAAGGCCTTCAAAGGTACACCCTGGGGAGTCAAAGGCTACACCCAAGACGAACAACAAGTCACGAGTTCTTCACACTTTTATAAATTGGGTCCATTTGCATATCAGGATCAGTTCTCCAATTACAACCCCAGTTAATGATGTAACTACCCCAAATTTGCCCTCCTCTTCAGGGACCTTAGTTTACATATTTTGGGGCCTGGGACAATCTAGGTGTCCTTGAAGTGCAAACCTAGAGAGGTTTGTTATGTCTAACTAACATGAGAGAACAGCAGCTAACAGGCCACAAGAAACTCCAGAGTTACACAACAGGCAGTACAGGATTTGAAAAATATAAAAGTTAAAACCTAAGGCATCAGTTTTGGCATATTTCTCATGCAAATTGATGTAGGTAAACTAATTTGATGCCTGTGAAACCTTATCATCTCTAAATAGCTTTTGCACAAAATAACAAAGGGTTTTTTAGCTACCATCCCTTCCAAAGTGGTAGAGATAAGCTTCTGTGCAGCTGTAAGACAGTGCCAAAATGTTGAAGATGCTACAGAAATCCAGCACTCACTGGTGTCGTTATTCACAGGGAGAGAGAGGGCCTTGGTGACAACACACTTGACAACTGGCTGAGTTGTTAACTGCAATAAAATTATTTGGAACAGAGAGGCCTGATGTTTTTATTAAGCTGGTTCTTACGAAACCATTACTGCAGCAGAGCTTTGAGAACCACGATTTTTTTGCCAAACTGCGACACTCTTGAGCGTGCAAACACTAAAATGCAGAACGGGAAAAGAGTATCTGTTCCTGAAAAAAAAAGTCATGGATATTAATGAGAATATATATGTGTTTGCATGTATATACAAACACATGGTCTGCGTAGGCAGACAAATACACTGAATTATTTTCACATGGAGCTGCCAGCTGCAGCTCCAAAATTCTGAGGTTTGTGCTGGGTCTCAGCTCAAGACTGAGTGGTGCTCCTGTCAAGGAACTCAAGTGAAATGCTAAAACGAGACCACACCCTCTCTAGTTCACACAGACGGTCCCTTAGCGGCCCAAACGGGAACAGAAGTATTAAAAAACCTTGGAAGTAAGATTTGCAAAAAAAAAAAAAATTAATTAGAGATGCAAGTTCAAACCTACTGGAAATGAAGAAAATTGTAAATTAGTAACTTTTGTCATTTCTAATGGAGTCAAGGCCGTTAATTCTAAGGGACTTAAATGGGAAGGTGATAATGAGTCTTGGAGGAGAATCAAGAGCACCTACTGAAATCCTTGCTTCACCTTGCACAAATGATGATTGTTTTTCTGTACTCTTTACGTGCTGAATTTCTGTAGTTTAATGTGAAAAGACTCTGAATTACTGAATTTCCACTGGATGGAGTGAGAGCTGCTTTTCCAGCACGTGATGTGTGTCCTGCATAAAGTTCTAAGCACCAAAACACCAGCACTAAAGAATTTTTTCCCACGATAATTTGAATTACTGTTTGGAGGTTCCAGAAGTTAGAGTGACTCCAGCTTTGGTGAGTTTGATATAAGGGAGGAAATATGAAATATCTGCTCTTCCAAAGCCACAGCGACCACATGAAGTATTTTGCTGACAGGTTCTGTATTTTTAGGTGGATCCTGCACTAAGTATATTGAGGGCAGACCAGCCAACCCCACCTTTTCCCATTTTCCCCCTCTAGATCAGACTGAGAATTCCATGAGTCTGTAGATGCCCCTTTCACAGATTTAACTCAGGTTTCAGCCCACTGGAATTCTGTCAGCAGAAAACATGCAAGTTCCACAAACTGTACCTGGCTCAAGTGACACAGGTTGTGCCCCTAAATATATTTATGGGTCTCCCTGGAACTCCTTCTGGTAATTTTTACAAGCTCCAAACTGAAAGGCAAAGTCTACCCGCCAGGACAATCCATCCTTGCCATCCCACAATTGCTTCCATCTATTTTATAGCCATATAACCCAAAAAATCCCACCTAAATATCTAAAATTAAGATGCCAAGTTCCAGTGTTGGCATTTTGACAGAACCAATCAGTTCTCAAACTTGGTTTAGTGAACACTGGCATGGAAATTTGTGCAATTTAAGGTCTGAAGAGATTTCATTTTCCCTTAAATATTAGAATTCTGAGTCAGACAGCATTCCCCAGGCTGCACCAAGATCACCTCCCTTCCTGCTGAGCCGTGTAAAGACACGAGAAGCCTGATGCAGAGAGGAAGATGAATTCATGAAGCACCAAAACACAAACTCCATCATGCACTAAAAAATTAACGTGTTTTTGGACACAAATCATACCATGTTAGGCAAAATATTTAACTTTTCCCGTGGGAAAAGCAGCTCTCTCTTCTCTCCCAAGACTGCTTTGTTTTGTTTGTTTTAAAAAAGGAAGTGTTAGCCAATATCTCTGTTAAAGATAAAAATGATTGAAACTACTTTTTGCCATTGGTACATATGAACGGTGTTTCAGTTTAAGCTCTTCTAGAGTTTGCATCCTTCAGATTATGTGTCCAAATCTGTTACAAAAAGTCAACTAGAGGAGCAGGACCTTATGGCTAAACCCTAATTCCTCACCATTGGTTGCTGCTCAACTCTCCCTAATAATGTCTTCATTAAAATAAGAAATGTCTAATTAAAAAAAAATGATGGAGGGAAACCTATTGTTTTTCTGTTTTGTTTTCATTGGGTTAAGGTGCACGTAAAAGTAATTTTAAAATAAAATTAGGTTAAAAGAAAGAAAGGAAAAGTAATTTAGGAAGTCTGCAGACACAAATATTAAATCTTCTCTGCATTAAAGCCAGCAGATCCTCTAAGGAATTATTCTAACGTACAGAAATTATATCTATCATACATTGTGTGATAGAATAACACAACAAGCTCCTGTTAATCACAGAAAGAAAATCAAGCTGACCACTCTCACTACTCATAGCAAGCTGGAATACTCTGAGAAACTCACTTCTCTAAAAATGAGCCCACAGGATTTTTCATGCCTGCAAAGACGCATTTTTAAAAATTACATCTGGATAAAACCCATACCATTGGAGGCATCTGATCCACCTCTTGTTGCGTTACTTTTCTCCTAAATATTGGCTGCAAAATATTTCATAAGCAGACAGACAAAAAAAAAAGAGCTGTGTCGAATTTAATATTAAGGAACAGGTTTATAATAATTATTTTCTTCGTAAAAGTTGGTATGCCTGTTTTAGCTGTCTTTTTTCCATTTTTCAATATTTTCTAGCTTCTGCCTACATCTGCAACAAATTTGGCACATAATGTTCACAGCTTTGTATAAGGCTCGAGTGCCTTGTACTCTCACTGATGGAGTATATGATTGTGTACAGATGCTTGTTTTCCTTTTCCAACTAATTTTTCCTTCCTTATCCAGCCTTCTTTTGGCAGTGCTTAAAGTAGAAGAGGGGGTGAGAGGTGAAGCAAACTAAAAAGGGTGTGGTCTTGGGAAGAATTACATGGAGTGTATGCGGAATAAACATTTGCAAAGGCAGCAATTTGGTGTTCAAAAAGAAATTCAAACCACCCAGTCCTATTTACACACCCGGGGAGAGTCTGTAGGATTCAGTCACCTGAGCAGCTGACAGAGCTTGGATTTCACCATGCAGGGCACTTCAGCTCCCCCTGTTAATAAATAATTTTAATTTTGACTACACATTTGTTTTGTCGATGGGATAAACAGTTTATGAAATTCAGACGAGCACGTACAGCTGGACAGAGCACCAGTCACACCAGCTGCTGGATGGGTTCGGGGCAGGAAGCAGCCAAAAATCCACACCCTGGCGGCATCCCCCTGTCACACCTCTGTGTCACACGATAATTTGTGGAAATGCTGAAAGAATGAATAATGTTACGAGTCTGGATTTAATGCCAGAGATCTTATGCTAGCAGGCAATTTGGGAGAGCAGGGTGCTGAGAGCTGTGTTGTGTTCTCAGCATTGCAACAACTTGTCTCAACCCTCCACAAAAGAGGCATGAATTTTTCCACTCATCGCTTTGGTTAGAACAAGGCCCTGAACAGAAAAAATGTGAAATCCCAGAACTGCAATTCTGTTTCTGGGTTCTACCCAATCTGAAGGTTTAGATTAATCACTCAAGCTCAAATTTCCACAGCCTCACTGTTCTGGGGTGCCCTGAATTTTAATGGATTAGCTCATGTGAGGATTGCCAGAACTTAAGAAGTTCTTAAAACTAAAGACTTAACTAAAGGCAGTCCAAAACAAAACCCAAGTGGCTGAACACCAGGCAAAGAAACCCCACAAATCAGGCTTTTACAACACTGCCTGGATGTTTCCCGTCTGAAAAAATGACAGCAAAATCCTGTCCCTAGGCAAGATTATCATCAGATATTTACTCAGACTGTGGATGAAGGTGACTGTCTTCAAAATTTTATTAAATAAGTGGTCCCAAGGAGAAAGGGAGTGACATTGTGAGATGCCCAGCTTGCTATTTCACAAGCCTCCTTGCTTTCAGAATCATTTTCCTTCTTACATCCTCAATTTAGCTCTGTTCAGCTTTCATGGAAAGCTGCTGCCTTAGTGAAAGCATGGAAAGAACTATCAGCACTATATTTTTATTGCCTTTTTTTTTTTTTTAATGTAGACAAACTACACATCTGGCTGAAGCTTTCATCTCAACTATAAGGTCTCCACAGCTTCCTGTAAAGAGAAGAAAATTCTTATTCAGGCCAGAATTTGTCCAGCAGAGTTCAGACTCTAAAAGACAATTCTAGCCAAGGTCAAGGAATACAGAGTGAGCCTATGAAGGCAGGTTTCAGGGAAGTCAGTAGATCTGAAGGTGATGGATGACATCTAGAGGTACCTGTCCTCTGGTTACTCTTGGAAGAATAAGTTTATATCACAGTTGTCAAAGAAGAAGCCTTGGTTTAAGGAGTTCATGCTAATCAGGCTGTGACTGACATTCTCCTTGGCTCTCCTTCCAGAGAAACTCCACATGAATCCAAGGCACGGAGGAATCTCAAATGAGGAGAAATTTGTTTGGCGATTTTCACTGACATTTGTTCCATAGCAGCTAATGTTGTGCTGATCATTTTGCACTAACAGGTCACCCCTTGCCACAGGCCTGCTTAGACTTTGCCACTGTTTTTGCAGAGAAGCAGACACCCCACAGGAGCTCACAGGTCTCCTTGGGAGCTATCAGCTCTCTGTGGTGTCATTTCCTAAATCAGCAGATCCCTGCTCCTCTTTCCTCCTTGCAGCCTTTTTTTGAAACCCGGATCTGCTCTGCAGGTGGACACGGGTTGAATGTGGAGTCTGTGGTGATGGAGCACAGAGAAAATGTCCTCAGACCTTCCCTGTCCTACCAATATGAACGAGTTTGGCTGCCTTGGGGTCCTTCCCAGCTTTTGGAATCGTGAGTTGCTTTTCCTAGACTGAATGTTCTTATTGACTGTGTTTCTCCAGCTCCTAGAGGTTGCTAGGAAGCCATGAGTTCAGCTTAATGTGCTGCCCTGATTTAATCCAGATAATATTTCCACTCGCTTATGAGTTGGAATTACTTAAAATTTTGTTTTCAGAGAGGGTGGTTTGTGGTTTTTTCTTCTTGTTTTAAGTAGGGGTTTGGCCATCAAAAAACCCCCACACTCTCACTGAATGAAATTACTTCTGATTTAGGAAGAAGTGAACACACACAAGGAAAGACACACATCTGGAAAATACAGGAAATGCAATTCAAGTGCTCTGAGTAGGTGGTTCAAGTTACTTTTCCCAGGTAATTATTCTCTTGCTCCCCTTCTACTCAGAGACATTTGCTAACTGCAGCTTCAACATCAAGCACTTCATGGACTTAGAACAGAAACAGAAGTCTTTTCAGCCTGTAAATAAGTGTGCAAACCTTCAATTTGCTACGTAGGCTAAGAAAGGATCTCTGCTTTCTTTACAAAGGAAGGCAACTTCTACCTGGTTTGCCGGAAGACAAATTTCTGTCTTCTGCTTGCCATTCATGCTTCTGGTGCTGTGAGTTACGTAGAGCTCAATTTGAACAATCTGTCTCCTAAGAGTTTTCAATCTGCCCGCTTTTCACAGCATGTTCATTGCCTTTGAATCTCTGTATCCTTAAGAAATTTAACTAATCCATTACAGATTTCAGTTAGAATAGCTATGCTACCACAGAAGGAGTTGGTACGTGTACATACCTTTGGCAATTCCCAGGGCAAATTGCCATTTTTCAGTAAGTGCAAGTCCATTTTTGGACCAGTGCAAATATCTGCATTCAGATTTTCAGCCTCTGTATTGCCTGAAATACTGTGGACTAGTGGTATCTCATCACCCTACAGGGCTCCCAGCTGCCAAGACATGCACCAAGAAGAATCAGGTTTGTCTTAATATTTCTATTAAGAAATATTTCTATATTTCTACAGCTTAATATTTCAGTTCACTCTTTAAAATGTCAAGTAGAAAGTAGCCCCAGGAATCAGTCTACATTTGAAAATAATTCAACAGTTTGGGTGTGGCAGGGGCAAAAGTTTGCACCCTGGAGCTTTGCTCTGCATCGTGACTGGAACCCTGAGCCTCAAACACATCCTAGGGCTGGATTGTGTGAATCTTAGTCCAGCCCCTGCAAAGGAAGCTGGTCCTTGTTAAGGATGCCTTTCACGCCCTGCTGCAATCACAGCAAAATGATAACCTAGGGGTGAATTTGAAGATATGGTGATAACCTAGGGGTGAATTTTTGCCTTTGCTGTCTCATCTTGCCCCAAGCACCGACAGAAAATGAGGTCCTCCATCCCATCTTTGTTTCCCCCACAAACGTATACCTAAATCTTCTCTTACAGCCTTCCCTTCCCAGAAGGGAGGGATCCCTTTCCCCTTTCGCAGCAGCCCCGGATAGAATCCTCTGCCATTTCTTTGCCATTGGCAGGGAGTTGGCTCAGAAATTAGGCTGGAATTTGGCATTGTTCCCCTTTCCCCTCCGGGACCAAGCTGAATTGAGTTCCTGTGCTTCTGCAGGGAAGAAGGAAATCAAGAAGGGATTTTCTGTCCTAGCTAAACATCAGACAGGGACTCCCAGTCTCAGTATCTACCCTTTCCAAAAGGAGCCAGCCATAAGGTCAAAAAACCCTAAATCATCACTTTTAGCTGTGCCTTCCCCGAGTGCCAGCCGTGCTCATGAGTTTCACAAGCAAAGGGAAAAGACAAGATAAGAATCCACCACAGTCTCAAATCCACATTTATCCTGAAGCCCCAGTTTCTCATTTTTTGTTGGCCACCTGGTTTCTGAATTTGAACTCTTTTCAGTCACCACAAACAATGTGATCCTAAATAATTCACTGGCAAGAATGAAGCTGCTTGAAAATAAGAACATATCTGCAATTTCTCTCCCACCTTGTTTCCGAACCATCATCCCTATTAGCAATAGCTGTATTTCATCAGCTTTTAACATTATTTTCTCTTTTTGTTTGTGGCTTCCTGAAGCTGCCATTGGTTAAAATTCAAAGCATAAAACAATGGTGAATACAATCATGTAGGATTCTTAGGATGTCACAGGAATGGGTTTTCTCTAAGTAATTTTTTTAGGAGCTCACAGAACCCCAACAGCTCAACATCTGCTGGTCCTGCAGCTCCATAAAGGAAGTGCCAACCTTATGCCAACAAAAACATCACTGCTGAATCAAGTACCTGGCTTAATCCACTCCACCAAGAAACACCAGAGCTGTGCGTCTAAAACTATTTTACTGGTGTGAACAAGAGACTCTCAATACATTTCACGCACATTTCACTCACCAAAATATTCACAGGCAGGTCAATTTTTAACTCACAACTTCCTAAAAGCTTACAGAAAACTGGAGAAGAGCATGATGTTATTTTCTTTAGCATTCAAAAATATCAGAACACACCTAATCTTCATTCCTCACATTTGGGAAATACCTTTGCTGTTCCAGCTTGGATCTGTGTGTTGGAAGCTTTAAACTGAAATTTTTGAAAATCCTGCCTTCAGGATTTTCAAAAATTTCTGCTATTTTAACACTGACCTTTGACTGTATATAAATGCAAGCATTTAAAAAAAATTCATTTGAGAATTCTGAAAAATAAATAAATAAATGCAGAAGGGCCATAATAAAAAGAAAAAATTTACAAAATTGTGATATTGAAATTGAATTACCTTTCTCAAAATCAAATCTTATTGAATGTCCGTAAAAATAGTGGTGTTAAAAACTGACTCTGCTAGCCAGGATATTGCTGAATGCAGAGCTATGTTGCTGAAGACTCAGTTTGATCCAATTCATGGTCACACAGAGGCCAGCACTTAAAACTCCACTCACTTTACAGGGACTAGAACTCAGCACACAGACTTGTTAAAATGTTCATGCGATCCCTTAATCTTTTTATACAAATATTTCTCCAGAAATTCCTTTTAGCATTCAGCAGCAAGTGCTATCAGTTGTGTAAATACAATTAACTAGAATTTTGAGACTCATTTTTTTATATATATGTTTTTTAGTTTTGCCTTCTCAGTGAAGGTAAGATGCCAGATTGATTTTATCTGCCTTTCAGCTCTGCTCTCCGTGCATTTGCACATTTTTCTTTTGGCTTTGCTAACATCTGGAAATGAGCTGCTGTTTCCCCCAACATGAAGCAGCAGAAATGTCTTTCCTGGCTGAAGAATCCCCAGCCACTGCTGGTGGCACTCAGAAGCTGTTGCTCAGCCTGTGCATCTCCACAGGCAAGGACCGACTGATGTCACCCTGGGAGAGCCACGTTTGTCACGCAGCAGCTCCTCGTTCCCGCTGTGACCTGCAATCAGCTCCGGCCCCATCCCACCAGGTGTGTTTGGCTGTCAACAACAAACTCGAGCTGGGCTTTTCCCACCCCATCCTTTCATGAGCTGTCCCAGCCTCCCTTTAATTCCAGCTGCACCAGTAGTGGCCATTAAAAATGTCACTTTGTGCTCCCTGGCTCTCTGCCAAGGACAACTCCTGCTTTCTAGCCTCAGAGCAGATGATGTTAAAGGTGCACTCTCTCATGACTCTCGTGAAAGCAATCCCTGCTGGAACCCCCAGTTACTTCAGAGCTGCCAACAACCCATAATGGGAGGCACGCTGAGAGAGGGAATACACAAAAACAAAAGGGCAGCCACTGCCAGCAATTAAAACGCCCCAGGCTGGGCATGGCTGGCAGGCCAAAACAAAGGCTGGCTGCCACCGTGGTGTGGCCAGGCCCGGAAAGCGCCACCAAGCATCCCAGGGCACTGCGTGTTTGCAGGCAGAGAGGTTCCTGCTGTGGTTTATCTTCTGAATGGAAACCACTGTGTTTCCAGCTCTCATTTTAAGAATGGGAGAAAATTGCCCCTTCCGTGGCAGACCTACTGATCTAATTGCCATTCATAAGACAGCCAAGTGACAGTCACTGATGCAGCATTAAGACATCCTGAATATATTCCTTCCCACACCCAGCGAGGAAAGAACAACAGAAACAAAAAGTGCCAGCGAGATCATTTAATTTGCATCCCTGCTTATTGACATTTCCATAGCAACTTCATTAGGAAGTCATTCATTTTAATTCTCCTGCTTGTTTTGTTCACGAATTCCTGCTCAGTCCTCTTTCCAGCGGGGGCAATTTGCAGGAAAGTTTTTTTTGGTACAAGTCAAAGAAGCCACTCAGAAACAGACTGACAAAGTTTGAGGATCTACATTTTTCGCTAAAAAAAAAAAAAATAAAAATAAGGAATGTGTTTGGTTTACCTTGAGGGAGTATTATGCAGATCATGATTCATGAAGGCATTTAAGCACATTGCTCACTCCATCCAAGGTAGGGCTTTAATTCACTTGATTTTCACCTGAATAGGCATCAACATGAGCCAAAAAAGGTTCTTGAATCAGGACCTTAAAACATCTGTCCATCATCACTTACTCTACAGGTCTATGAAGTATTAATGCACCGAGGCCAACACAATAAATAAATGAAGCCAATAATGTACAAACTGTTACAGGCAACTAAAGTAACTCAAAACATATGGGTTTCCTCATGATCGTAAAGTCACTCTTGGTTTTCGTGTAGTGTATATACATCAAGGCCTTTCCTCTCTCCTGTTATTTGAGTATCTTGGTAATCATCCCACCCGAAAATGTCACATAAAATCCATAGGCCTTTTTAAGCCCCTTGGGCTAAAGTCAACATTTGATCTTGGAAAGGAAATCTAAATCATCTTCTCTGGAAAGTCTTTCATTTGTATTTAGAATTTTTTTAATTTCCATCATTGCTCCAAAGAGCCAAAAATGTATAATGGAATCACTGAAAATTTCTTATGAAGAAGAAATCATAAGGACAGCCCTGCAGAGAAATAAACTGCAATACAATTAATACAACGTCTCTCTTTGAAGTTCTCCTACAATCTATGGTGAGGAAATCCAAATTCTTTCACCAAAGGATTTAGCTGGGAACAGACCCAAATTAACAGATGGCAAAAGCCACTTTCATTACAGGACAAAAGAGATAAAAGCAGAAGTCCAGTATGTGAAGGATAAAGAGAAAACATAAATGAAGATATTGAAGGTATTGAAATGCCCCTGCCAACCACCTACTGCACGCAGCCTGGAGAAATATATGCAGATATATTTTATATATAAACCAACAAACACCCCATTTTATAGCAAAATCCCATAGTTTTAAGTCTGCCTGTCATATTTGAATATAGGTTCTCAAACCAGCTAAAAAGGAAAATAAAATATAAGACATTTATTGACCTACACAGCATGAGGATACAGGATATTGTGAGAATTGTTGTTGCTTTTGAGATATGCAATCAAGTAAAAAAATGTGTTCAGGCAACTGCTATAAATGTGGCATTTTGGGCTTACCCATTTTTCCACACCTTGTGCTTTCTCAAATGCAGCACTTAAACAGGACAAGTTCTTAACCTAAAGTACCACAAAACTGTAAATCAAAGACTTCTGAAGAGTTGCAGTGAGCTTGCTCCTGAATCAGAGATTGCTTCAAATTGACAGATCCAGATCCAAACCCAAACAACCTATTCACACTAAATAAAATCTCTGCAATTATACACAGCAGTTTAATTCCTCTTTCCTTTAGGTGCCACTGCTACGAGAAAAATCTTAATAAAAGAGATTTCTCCCACTCCTAAGATGTACAGCATATGTTGCTTTGTACTGAATGTGTGAACATGGCACTGCTGAGCTCTTTCAAAGAGCTAACACCTGAGGATTTCCTGGAGCACAGCTTAACAACTGACACACAGAAAACCCAGAAATACTATTCCAGGAGTGTTCTCCACCTCTTCCACTTTCTCTGCAATGCTACTGTTAAAAGATTGCTTTAATACCTCTGCTTTGATTTATTTACACTCTCTCATCCCTTATAACTGCCTTGTTATGATTCATTTTGGCTTCCCAACATTTCATCAGTCATTCCAGCTCAGGGCGCAGCTGAGATTTACATAGAGGGCACCAAATTTCTCAGCACCAGAATGCAGGATGTGTCCTACACGCACATTCCACTCGGGCCGCAAGGTCATCTGGAGCAGGGGGCTTGCTTCATTAACAAAGACAGGAAAAAAATTAAAAATCCAGGCTGCCCTGGGACAAGGCCACTTGTTTTCTCCAGTGCGACAGAGTCTGACATTTATGTGATGTCAGTATAAACTGCGTGACATTATTCTGTGACACACTACGGCACGCAGCAAGAATTTATGTCCTTGTCTGACATAATCTATGGGCTTGGTTTGAAGCTCGGAAAAATATACACTGCTGATCCTTGTTTGAGTGGGATGCCTCTGGAGAAGGTATTTTCCTGCCTTGGATCACTTTTATCACTAATTATGACAGTTGCTGCTCGAAGGGCAACTTGCATTCAGAAAAATCATCGCAGCGATATCTCAGATACCAGGCTTTGGTCATTATCAAAGAATGAATGATGATTCTTCTGTGCAAATCATTGCCCTGGAAGAACAAGGAGAAAACAAAAAGATGAACGATCAAATGAAAATTGAAAGGAATTAATTTTGTCTCCAAAGAAGTGTAGGTGTCAGCAGTGCAAGTGAATAAAGGCTTCCAAGAACAGCATTTTACGCAGTTTTGAGAACTTTCTGTTGCCAAACAAAACAAATTGCCAAACAAACAATTAAAAAAATGCACTTAGAATACATAAAAATTTAGCTGTTAAGAAATTAAAACTTCCTTAGTAAATTTTTAAGTCTTAATAAAGCTTCATATTCTAAAAAGAATAAGAAAAAAAAATTGAGGGGAGAAAAGGTACTACAGAAATTTAAAAAATAAAATCTTCAAGCTTACTGGTTTTAGCCATTCTCCTGAAAAGAAAAAAAAAATCTATCTTAGTTAAATTTTCTGCAAAATCTTTTGCTTTTCACAAGATTTCATTTCCTAGTAGAAGGCACTTCAAATAAAAAATTTCCAAGAACTGCTTGGAATTTATAGGGTTTGACAAACAGTATTTGTCTTGTACTTCAGGTTTCTGTGTCATCAAGAGCTACCGTGACACAGATGAGCAATAAAATAAACAGTGTTACTTCAGAATTGATCTCGGTTTTATAAAGATTTACAGATTGTTAGCAATTTTCCAACAAATCCATCTTTCACAGAGAAGTTTGAAACCTTACGACTTCTAAGCGGTGCCAGCTGCTTTGAAAAATACATTTTGTGATCCTTTAAATTTAAAGGCTAATAAAATACAGATTCTGGAACAGGGAGAGCAGGCAGGGAGCTTCTGCCCTCTCTCTTAGCACGGATTATTGCAAAAAAAAGTGTTGGGATGGGTCTTACAGAAATAAGAAACAGGAAAAGACAGGGCAGACAAGCAATTGTGACAGTGTTGGGTCAAAATCTTTGAGTGACAACCTGAAGGGACATGGTGACATTTCCTGGTGAACTGCAGGATGGTGCCCTACTGATGAGGATATTCATTGATTAATTAGTTTAAAAGTGTAAGAAAAATAATTAGTGAAGCCTATTGCAGAAAATAAAGAAGTACTGGATAAGGAAGAAAAGGTGCAACAAATTCTTTTATGGTGATGATAATTAGCAACTGGAACAAATTGCCAAAAACCAGAGCAGATTTTTTCATCGTTAGAAATTTTCTCATGTGAACTGGATAATTTTTTAATAGGAAAATATTCTAATTCAAACAAGATTCATTTAAGTCATAAGATATTTGATTTGTGAAACAACAACAAAAAAAATAAGCAATGGCACCTTCTTAATTAGCTAAATTAGTAATTTTTTTGTTTTTACTTTCTCCTTACTTCTTCTTAAAGGTGAAGTTTTGAAGGTCTTTATTCATTGGAGAACCAAGGCCCTGGCCCATGTGTTTTCCCCAAGAGCACACTGTACCAAAGATAAAAAAAAACCCAAATTCAATAATGCTGGGAAGAAAAGCTGAGTATTTATTTTGTTTTTTCTGGCTCTTGCTCATACATTCCCCACACTCAGGACTGGAAGGCAGTGCCCTCCATAGCACAGTGATGAGGTGATCCTTTATGTCATCCTGAGTGACAAGAATTTCTGTTATCCAGGTTGGACCTTTTGATCTCACCACAGCTCTGTGTAAACCTCAGGACTTCCTTCACACAGACAAAATCAGAAAAACAAAATAAACCCCAGATCCATCTCTATTTTGTTTCCAGTGAACTCTATCTATTTAAAGTACAGACGATTGTTTTCCCAGAAAATAATAAATATTCTGCTTGGAATTTATTTACTTTTAGGCGATATTGGCAGAGAGATTTTGCCCTTCAATTGAAATTTCCATATGAAACACTGGAAAAAGTAAAGAGTTCTTTACCTTAACCTTATTCCTACCTTGAAGTGAAGACATGTGTCTGTAAAGACACATTCGTAGTAAAAATCAGAGTTAAGTATTGGAAAGGCACCAAAGTTACCCAAATACCCTCTCTTTAGATGTCTGTGCTTCTCAGACTCATCAAGCTGTTTCCTTCCGTATTTCCTGGCACACCAAGGCAGAAATTAAATTGCCTCTCTTCCACTTGGAAAGCAAAAAATCCACAAAGTTTCTATTTTAACAGAAACCTTGTCCCTATTCTGCCTCAACTTCAATGAGAAGCCCTGTGACACATGATCCACCCCTGCGTTAAACGCACCGGGGCAGGATGGCCCATGTCGGACCCTGAACACGCCACTGAGCCTCCAAAAGGAACCTGATTCCCTTTGTCCCTGGGTGCCACAGAGAGCTGATGTCATGGAACGCCTCTGAGGAAGAATAATACCATCAGCACTGTTTATTTAATTAGTAACGAGGGTAAAACCCTCCTAATGCAGCTCGATCAAGGGTCAGCTTGAGGGGTCTTTATCCGAGTATGGGTAGCCTTCAGTGGCTGAGGCTTAATAATAATCTCTAGACTTCAATTTCCTACTAATAAAGGGTAATATAATGTAGGGTAAGCCCTCTTATTTGTTCAGATCTTTTTAACCACTGAGGAGCTAATATGCAACAACTGAACAAACACTGGCCACACAGGTTTCATTTTTAGAAGCACAGATGACCTCTGATGAAAGAAATGATCAGTCAAGCTCTGAGGCAAGAATGGAAAGCCAGCTAGCAAAGGCATTCTTTTTTTGTGCTGTGCACCAAAAGAAAAGTTACTTTGAAATAATTATTTATGATATCAAGTAAAAATGCCTGAAAAATGACTGTGGAATTGTTACACTATGAAAATGTTACGGCTTTCAGTGAATTTGTGTTCTAGGTTCTGACGAACGTTGCAAGTGCATTTTACTAAATAGAGTCTGTAGAAATCTCTGCAGTTGTTAATATTTCATTGGTGATGGAGTTGCTGAAGTCTGAACATTGTCTCTGTACAATTTTAACAGCACCTAAGCTCACTGTGTTGTTGACTCCCACACGCAGTATCCCAAATATCTGCTAAAGTTCAATCTGCCTCAGGAAACCCCTGCCTAGGCAGCTGAAACACAAAAGACTTTTCCCACTGCGGGAAAACATGACTAAAACATGACTTTGCCCTTTTTTTTTAAATTCTAAAGTCTAGATACTGCAGTAACCTCCAGACATCAGGGCCAATTTCAGCACAAACGCAGGACTGCAGAGACGTGTACAACATGCCCAGTTCCGGAGGGTGGAAATAATTCTCTTTAATCCAGGATTTTTAAGAATGTGTTCCAAAATTTTCTCTCCTTGAAACTTGTGGAGTTTTGTTTCCAGTATGCCCACAGGTGTTTGAGTTTAGTTTGCAGTTCTTTGCTTGCTCACCGTTCTCTGGATGCCACCTGCCCCACCTTTCCTCTTAATTTGCCACCTTCGAATCTACCTGGGTGGTTGCTCCGACAGCACCTCCCTCAGGGGTCATCCTGAGTTCCCACTTCAGGATTTTAATCCACTGAGTCTTTATCCCTAGGGTGGGTGATCGATACTGAGAGTCAGATTTATGTCCCTCTAAATGTACTAGTTATGAAATAACTGTTCCTCTATTATCAGGAAAGAGGTGAAATAAAAACAGTGCTCTGATGTTTTTGTGCCGCTCTGACCAGAATAAATTTGAAGACAAAGTTGTTAAAATCCAGTACTGAAAATACTTGCAAATATACTGTAGTATTTTATCTACACCAGATTCCTGTTACCTGTGTATTGAAAGAAAGAGAAGCAAATTAAAGAATACGGTCTCCAGTGAACAGGAAATGTAAATCCTATTAATGCTTATAGGAATTACACCTACACATTTAAAGGGTGGTATAGAAGACCTTTAAATTGATTACTTAACAAATGGCTATAAAATGAGACTAACTTTTTTTTAAAGCACTACATGACTCTGTTTCAAACTCCACATTTCATGGATTTTACAGCCCTGGAAGCAGAGGTTGTAAAAGTTATAAAAAATGTGAACAATAGAGAACAATGGAAAACAGCACAAAAACTTAGTGTTTACCAAAATAAAAATAATCACTAAAAACTATGGTTAATTCAACATCAATAAAATAGGTGACAATATGGTTGTATTCATCAGGCAGGGGCGCTATATTGGATAAAGAAGGAAGTTCTGGTGGTGGTAAAGTAACTTTAAAGCAGCTACTTAAAAGGCCAAAGAAATTAAATTGCAACAAGGCCATGGAGCATCTCTGGGAAACCTGCACTGGGCCCTTCTGAAAGATCCAATATTGGTGTAAACAGCAAAATCCTGCAGCATGAGTGAGAGAGGGAGAAAGGCACAAAGAGGGGAGATAATATCAACTCTCTTATTTAACAGAAACATAATATGGAAGAATCTGATGAAATTCAGTGACTCTGACAACCTCATGCTTAATTTTTCCTGCAAACATCCTCTAATGGTGCAGAATTCTCAGCATTTTATTCTCATTCTCCCCTTGCAGCAACATAAGAGGGATTATTAGGATACTGGTGGCAGCAAATGCCTTGCCAATGCCTTCCAGAAATGTTTGATTCCAATGAATGCTGACTCAGTGAGAATTTAGATTATTTCAGATAAGGTTATTGACGAGGTGATGGAGGCACATACCCTCTTCAAACCTTTTGGTAGCACAGCAGTTTGCTTTCTGTTCACACATTTCATAAAAATTTTTTGTTATCAGCACCATTCTTCTCTCACCCCAACTCTCCTCTTTCACATCTTCAACTCCTCCATGCCGTGAATTTCTGGTCTCCGTTCTGACTGGTTTCTACAAAGGCGTTATCAATATTTTTTCCTCTCATCTTCAGATTGACACAGTTTCTGGTAAGTGACCTGCGGTTGGATTCCCACCCTCCAGTCCCTCTCTGATGACAAGCAAAAAACTTTCCCCAGACAGATCCTCAGCCAGGAATGATGGAATAAAACTGTAACATCATCTCCCATCCTTTCAGAGTTCCTGATCCTTTTCTGCTTCATTTTTCAGTGTCGTTGGCATGGCATAGACAGTGACTTTCTAGATTGGAGGAGGTTGCATTGCAAATTAATAACAAACTAGCTAAAGTAATTAGCTAAGGACTGATTGCATCCTATGTCCTCAAATGCTGTAATCAGCCTTGAAAAGCAGGCTCAGTCAAACAACATCAAATCATAATATTACTTGGGAAAAGAAAAAAAAAAGAAAACTCAAATAAAATAACCAAACCAAAAACCCCAGGCAGTCTTTTCTCAATCTTGGTTAATAAAATAAGCTACAAATTCATTCCTTGACAAAAAGAAAATCCTATGATCACATATAAAATGGGGAAATTAAGTATTTACTCCCAACACAATACAGGATGTTTCTTACATATAATGCTTGTACATAAAAATATCATTATTGTTGAGTTGTGCAGGTCAAGGAGATGTCTGGGTTAAAAGGTCCTGTGCAATTTGGACTGCAAACCTCTGCTTTTCAAATTGTTGACTTTCTGTGATGCAAAATGAAATAAACATGAAGCCTTTATCCTGTATTGCTTGCACAATCAGATCATTAGATAATTAAAACAACAAAAGACATGCAGAAATATTGGCTATAGATGTAAATCAATTACTCCAGAAGCAATTACTTTGGATCTAAATTAGCCAGGGTTATATGGGAGATATATAATATTTAATTTGCTGTATGACTCTGGCACAAATCCAGTCAGCAGCAGCAAACAAAAGTCACCACTTCTTATTCAAGGTAAAGAACAAGGCAATCACTCTCTACTGGTGACTCCAGCTCTTAAAGCAAAGATGTAATTAGTGCTGCAACAGGGTATGGCATGGAAAGAAAATCGTCCCATCACAATTCGACTCGGAATGAGAAGAGCTGACCAGAAGGCAGAATGAGAACTGGGATCACAAACCCTTCCAGGAGAAGACAAAGTAAGGAAAGAAACATTTGTTTTACGTCTCTCCTTTTTCTGTCTTTTTTCCTGCTTGGTTTTACCTCATCATTTTGAAATGCCCCATTACGAAAGGCACTGGTTCTTGCCTTTTTGAAGGAAGAGAGAGGACACCAGGGCAGGCCAACCCCAGGCAGAGACACATCCCCACACAGACAAGGTCTTATCTTGCTACAGATGAGCAACCAGAGGAAATTCCTCTGAACTGGAAATCACAAGTGTTTCTTCTATTTTGAAAAGCTCCATTTGCTCACGGCAAAACTCACTGCAACACTTCATATTTTCTTTTTTCTCAGTCTGAGTATGTGCTACCTTTCTCCTGTCTTTCTGGGATCTGCTGCCTGGCCCCCAAACCCCTCAGTCCATGCCCTACTCAAGGCAAAGCCCCCGGAGCAGCTTGGATTAGGGTTTCTCAGGGTTCAGCGTATGGTCAGGTGCTTTGGGCAGTATTTTCTGTTGTTGAGGAGGACTTTACGCAGGGTATTTTCAGAGGAAAGATTTGCATTTTCACCTCTTTACAAAAAAATTTAAAATCTTAGTCCACAGCTACATAAAAATGTCTTTCCTTTCTCAGCCAGCCACACAGATTTGGCAAGGGGTGCTCTGGCACACAGCCCGAGAGCACCAGGGAAAACCTTCACCACCACGTTCAAGGTCACTTTGCATGGGCAGAACTGCACAATGAATGGTTTTACTTCTCAAAAAGCCAAAAAGCCCCTTGAAAACAGCTGCAGCTCTAAGAGCTCTGAAGTTTGGTTGATGTTACTCCTGCCCCAGGAAGAGAAGCCTCTCTAAGCGACCGCTGAGAGCAGAAACAGTTGGCCATTTACAGAGCAGGTAAAATACACTCACGTTAGTTGTAGGACATGTAGAATCTCTCACATGTCCCAAAGTGCTTCAAAAAGCTACATAATTTCAGATAAATTAATTTTTGTGTCAGGCCAATGCAGCTCTAAAGACACAGTTAAGCCTTTTATTTTTGGTGGAAAGCCCAGTGGAGACAATATAAAGTTTTATTTTATTTCCCCCTCAGAGTGAGAGGAGGTGAGGAAAATAGGAGAGTTGGGGTCTTTGGTCAGAGGGAGAGAAGGTAATAAAACGCTACAAAAGGAGAAGGGTAATAGCTGCAGGTCATCAAAAAGAAAATTGCTCAAAATACCATAAGTAGTTCTAAGAAAACCTCAAATCCCCCTTAAGAACTTAAAATAGGACAAAACCTGGGGCTTGGAGTTGTTCTCAATCTTAGTCTGTGCTGCTAAATCAACTCTCTTTCACTGCACATTTAATCTGCCCCTCTGTAAACAGACATTTGGGTGAGTAAAGTTCAAGGACAGGGTAGGGATGCAGGAAGGTTCAGTTTTGGGAGCAAGTCTCTCCAAACCAGTAATTTCAAGACAGGCTTTGGAGAGCTAGCCTCTTTTAACACACTAAATAAAATAACCTATTAAGGCAGGGGGACAGAAGCTTTTGCCATGCCTGTGCCTCAGCCCCCAGCACCTCCTGATAAGGGGAGTCAGAGCACAAAGCCCCCATCCCTGATCCTGTGCAACTACTGGAAAAATAAATTACTGAGCTAGGAATGTGAGAGAAAGAGCAATTAAATTTTTCCCCTCTTTTTTAATCAAGGACTGTTTTGCCTCGGGGGCTTGGAGGGATAGGAAATCAGGCTTTTCAAGCTTCTGCAGAGTAGGCTTTGGAAAATATCTGTAACAGACATCCCCGTCCTTTACAGATTGTGCTCTGCCCTTTTTCCTTTCCCTTATGGCACACGTGTGGGGGGAGATTTGTTAGACCTTAAACTTGTCACAAATGTAGTTGCCAACCATTTGCCCCCGTGTTCAGATGCTCCTGCGATTGCTTTCTCCAGTAATTACTCAGTGGGAATGTCACAGCGAGCTCCATAAGTTACAGCTAATCACTCCTAAGTGCTGGAAGCAGGACCATATTTGTGCAAAGAAACAGCAATCAAATACGGTAAGCAGATGGCTGCTCCTTGTCCTGTTACCACACTGAGCACAACAGATTAAGCCATGATGGATTTATCAGCACTGATGGATACATTAACACCATACGCTTTTATGGAATAAATAGCTTCTGACATCTCGTCATATCTTCTGATGCCCCAATTTTTCAAAATCTGGGTTGGTTTGGTTTTTTGGTTTGTTTTTTTTTTTTTTTTAATGAAATCGTAGATGTTTCCAACAAAGCCTGTAGGTTTTTGTAAGTTCTCCTTAAAAGCTGCAGCTCAGCACCTTATATTATGAAAGACACGATTAAAATCTCAGAAATAGTTGAAGAAATCCACAGCATTTCTCTCAACCGTAAATTCAGTATTCTAGAAGCTTTGTGACAATCAATTCTTGTAATTGATAAGTGCCAGTATTTTAAACTGGTGAAAGCATTAGCTCATTTGCCATATCTGGAGAATAACATATTACATTATGCAAACAGCAGTAAAACAAACATAAGTATCCAAACCCTTTTTCTTCCTGATTTGTGGGCTGACCTGTAGGCTGGGGGAATGCACTCGAAGGCTTAACTGCTTTTTGCAGTCCTAGCAGAAAACATACCCTCGGATCTTTCAAAAGCCCTCATCTTGTGAGATGAAGAAGGGATAAAAAAGTAAGCAATTTTCGAGGAATGAGGGTGTCAGCTGCTGTCCGTAAACGAGCAGCTGAAATGTTTAATGGGTGCACTGACACCGCAGACACTTCAAACCAGGCTCTGAGCAGCCACAGCCACCATACAAAGGCTGATCAATAGATATTCATTTCTAGTCCTGCTGCCTCTAGAAAAGCAGAGTGCTGGCTGCTTAAGCTGCAATCAAACTGTCAACTAACCCATGTGCTTTCTGGGGACAATAGGCATTTTGGGGTTTCCATTCAGGGGCTCACAGTAGCAGAAAAGAGGCAGAAAAGCCCATTCAGTGTCATCAATCAGAACCAGCTGCCTCTGTGTGTGTGCACTGCTGCACCTTCTCCATTCCTCTCCTCGTGTACTTGAGTTCCTGTACAGGTCATCAGCCTGGAGTTTGCTAATTGCCAGTCTGCAGTCTAGGTTTTAATCACCTGATCCATCAAAAGCCTTTCTTCCCCTGCCTATATTCATCTTGTCAGTTAGTGGCATTTTTTGTAATGAAAGCAGCAGATCTATTGATAGCATCCCTCAACAGAGTGGAAGGCATCCTGTATTAGCTTTGTCTTCTAAACCAGCCTGTTCTATTACAATTGACCTTCTCTTCTTGATTACCACACAAATCATAGTCCTCTCCCCACTCCTCCCCCTGCTTCCCTTCCCTCCCACCTCCCAATGTCTCAGATTATTTCTTCTGTAGCCATTCAATTGCCTGACTGCAGCTGGTAATTGGATTCATGTTTGGAGCACAGCTTTCTATGTACAAGTCTGGAATAATTCAAATAGGACCCTGGCCTAGGGCTGAGGCCATATGTTAAATTCAGATTTGAGTCTGTAAAATCTGGAGTACCCTGACAGAGATATAATCCACTTAGCAGCACAAAATCCTGTCCTGTTTGGAACCTGCACTTGTTCTCTTCCCTGAAAGTTGAATTTCATTTCACCACTCTTTTAAGGTATTGAGGGCGAGGCAGTTTTATTGTGGTGACGTGGTGAAATGTAAAGATGATGTTACTTTGGCAGCTGTCTTGACTCACTCTAGGAAACAATTTGAGCGGTTTTCATGATAACACAATAATTAAACACCATAAAACAATAATAACCCAACCTGACAGCATTCACTGTGTATAAAGCACACAATTTCACAGGGTGTCTCCAGAGTCTGAAACTCACCACTGGGACCAAGTTCAGCGTAACCAAGCTGTTACACCGAAACCCTAAAGTGCAGTTAGTGGTGTCAGCTTTCCTGCCACACATATTGCATGATTTCAGCATCAATTTACTCACCTAGAGTTAAATAACAGAGAAATGAAATGCAGGCAGGTTCATCGTGCTCCAGCTCTGAGGGTGTGCAGTTTCTCCCTTTGTGTCTCTCAGCCCCTCAGAGAACCAGCCCTAGACTTTGTGCCAACTGTTTATTAAGCTTACAGAATTCAACTGAGCAGCAGCCTTTAAGGCTCCTGAAACCTTAAGAAAATAAAATGCCGTAATCTCCACTTTCAGCGTTCCCATCATGAGAAGGAAGTAGCTGTTGGCTCCACCCATGGTGTCAGCTTCCTACAACCCAGCTCTTCAAAACACCAGAGATTTCCTAATCTCTTCCTAATCAAGAGTTTAGAAATTAGTCTCAGGTGTTATTGTATCCTCTCCATTAAAGTATTTTCTTCTGAAATCAGTTCATTACTTGAGTTTCTCAGTGTGTTCCAGCTTGAGACCAGGCCTCCACCTCTCTTTACGCCTCTCTTTTAGCTGCCAGGGGAGCAGAGAGCTTTGAAAACTCCCATGCTGCCTCCCAGGTGTGTGGTTGTACAGGTGAACACCAAAGGTTCCCCTACAGACTGTCAGTCAATGAAACAATCAGCCTGAAGCAACTCATTTCTGCCTCTACATCTTCCAGAATATCACAAAGGAGAGATGCCATCTTCAGAAAATATTTCAAAGTTTTGACATTTGACTGAGGGGTCATCTCATATCGACAGAGCAGCTTTTGAGCTTCTGGCGATGAAGCACCTGCCTGTGATGTGGAAGATCTGGGTTATGCTTCCAGCTGTTCTGGGTTCAGAGCAAACCAGGAGCACAGGGGTCTCTGACACCCCTGGGAAATGTGCTCTGGCTGCCCTGCCAAAGTCAGCCTCACTGCTCCATTTCTGTAAAAGCAGCTTTTCTGTATTTAGCACTGTATCTGCCATGCGCCCGCTCTGCAACTCCTGGTGTGCTGCATGGAGTTCAAAGCAGCGCCTTAAAACTCCCCTACAGAAAATTTAATGCTTCCTTGTTCCCCATTCACTCCACGTTCTCTTCATGGCCTACATTTTCTGGCCGAACATACCACCCAAAGTGACACACGCCTGCAACAACACTCCTTTGGACAACTTTTCATTGCCAAATGGCCTTTTCCAGGGAAGGGTAGCTCTGGAGCAGCACACCACCTCAGGAATCAGCCAAAATTAGCCAAAGTGCCACTAGAATAAGAGAAGAAATTAGTTAAAATTTTCTTCTCCTCTCCTCCGAGGCTTCTGCATAAAATTGATCACTGCCACCTCTTTCATCACTAAAATTCTGAGCTATAGGTTGATAATGTTCACCTGAGCCCTTTGGCTCATGTTATCTATTTGCATCACAAAAGATAAATTCAACTATTTGCTAAGCTTACAGAATTCAATTTATCAGCAACCCTTAAGGCTCCTGAAGCCTTAAAAAAATAAAATTGCCATAATCTCCACTTTCAGTGTTCCCATCATGAGAAGAAAGGAGTTGTTGGCTCCATCCATGGTGTCAGCTTCCTACAACCCAGCTCTTCAAAACACCAGAGATTTCCTAATCATTTTTGAACTGCCGATTTCTGGCTCTTTTTTTCTTCCTTCTTTGCTTCTGAGACTTCATCACTAAAATCTGTCTCTAAGGTTTAAATGCTGATGATGGCCTGATTTCCTCAAATCTACAAACAGGAGTCAGGGCTAAGCAGAATTTATCTTTTCACCTACATCTATCTTACAAATAAAACGGGGTTTCTTCTGCGCCACCTGATTGAAAGTGTACTGAAACGAATGGAATCTGTCTGTTGCTGACAGCACCAACACTCTTTGTGGTGGATCTTGTGTCATTTACTTTCCCTAGAATTGCAGTTCCTAAAAGTTAGCAATGAAGTAAAAACCTCATCTTCCTCTTTCTCATTTTCCCTTACCACTCACTTTGGGAATTCCTACCACTACTTCACCCTGTAAGCCTGAAAATGTTACAGAAATTAACTTTAAAGCCATTTAAATGACAGAAAAGAAACCTTTTTCTTCCCTTCCTCCTACTACTTTATAGCTTTAAACTTCTGGCAAGCTGAAATGCCCTCGAAGTCAGGATGAAAAAGGCCATTTCTGGCCATGCAGTGGTGGAGAGACAGGTGCTGATCGACTTTCACCTGGCAGCAGGAGGTTGGAAAGATCTGAAAAGGGACCAAAGAGCTCCTTCAGATTGCAGAGTGTGATTCACCTCCTCACAAGTCTTCTCATTACAGCTAAATTCACTTGGCCAGACATTTCCATCAGGTTTTTGGACTGGAAGAACTAAAAATTATTTCAGTGGAAAAAAAAAAACCCACATAAAAGAAAAAATTCACTTGTGACAGATTACTTCTGTCTTGGTGGTCCTGCAAACAATTGGATAATAAAGAATACAGGTGCTACCATCTGTATTATCTTAGTTTGTGAAATTTGCCTTAAATTTACATCACAATGTCTCTTCTAATGTAACTAAACCATAATTCTGTCTGTGGGAAACAAAACCTGTCAATACACTTATAAAAAGTGCCTTACTGCACTTATCTCAGTCAACATTTATTCTGTGAAATGTAATCAGGATGTTAAATGTTTCTGGGAGGTTTGAGATGCCATATTTTGCCATCTGTTCTAATTATTTTTGAATAATTTGGCAGATCTTGCTTTTGTTGCTGAACTATAGAAGCAGATTTCACAGGTCTGAATTGCAGAAAAAAAAAACCCCAAAAAACCAACCAAAAAAAAACCCCAAAAAAACAAACTGAACCAAAAAAACCCCCAAAAAACCAAACAAAAAACCCCAACAAAAACCCAAACAAACAAGATGTTATTTAGTTCAAAACTTCAACATTAAAGAGTCACATACCATCAGGATGCAAGCAGAGGTCCAGAATATCCTGGATAGGGAGATAAAGTAGAGGTAAGTCTTCACAATTCTCTGTAGGGTGACATAAAAGTGAGGAAAAAATAGCAGACACAGCTAGGTGCTGGCATTTTATTGTGCAGTATATTCTTCATTTTCTGGTTTATTTTCCTTGAAGATCTCTAAATTAATTTTTCAAGTTACTCATCTCTTGATCAGAGGCCCTGAAAGGGAGAGAATAGTTATTGCCCTTTTTTAGATATGGAGAAAAAAGACAGGAGGCAATAAATGACTTCCCTGAGGTCACACAGGATGTCCAAGGGAAAGCTGAAGGCAGCACCCAGGGCTCTCCAGATCCAAACTGGAATGCTGGGAATTATCATGGGATCTTTTTGGAACAGTCACTGTTCTAGGACATGGATAACCCACTGAAATGTTTGGTTACAAAGTCCTACTGCAGCATAAAGGCGAAATACACAACAGTGGGGGCTACTGGAAGAAATTAAGGAGCAGGATGACCCAATAGGAATTGGTATTGAGTAGTGCAGAGCTACTTTTGCCCAGTTATTTATTTTGAAGATAACTCGGTCACTTCAACCTCCCTCATCCAAAACCGCTCTGATTTTGAAGGAGGAAAACAGAACAAAACAAAAACAAACCCCAGAAGCCAGCTGGCATTTAAGAGCCATGGGTTCTGATGCAGTTTCTGACACTGCTGGGCACATGACCTTCAGCAGGTCCTTTCCCACCCTGCCTCATTTTCCCATCTGTGAAAGAGACCAGAAATTCCTGCCTCTGGTTTCCAGCAGCGATGATGTGAGAACTGATGGATATTTGCACAGATTTCTGAACATAACAAAGGCCAGGAAGAGATAAAGCATCAGCTGAAGGCTGACCATGCCAGGGTTTGTGTTATGATGACTTCCATTTGTGTTAAATTTTATGGAAACAGCAAACAGCAACTTCAGTAACAGCACCAGTAAGGCAGCACTGGCAGTTTGCATATGAACGTAAACGTGCTTGATTCAGTGCTTGAATCAGAGACAGAAAGGAAGAGTGTACAAGGTTGCTGGGTTTGCTTTTTTTCTTCGGAGTGTATCTCTGTGCCAGTGCTGGGTTCATGATCAAATCAATGCTTTCATCCCCCAGGCTTAGATAAGGCTCAGGTGCAACGTGCTCTGGCTTAGATCTCTCCGCACAGCCTGCAGTGGTGCCCTCACAACCAGATCACTCAGCAAACACAGGCCACAGGAACGCTTGCTTTTTATCAGCTGAGGCAATAATAACAGTTCATTATCTTCTGCAGAGAGTGAACACTCTGCAGTGACTCAGGAGTAGCAGCATTGCTATTTTTGTCGCTGTGCACTGGAGCGATGCGTGGTGTGGACAGGAGGGATGAGACACCCTCACCCTCTGCTCTGGCACCACCAGCAGGGTTTGACACCAAATTCCTCGTCAGAGAGGATCTCCCTCTGCCAGGTCACCAGATGATTTCCATTATTTCATTAATACCGCTGCAGGGATCGAAACAAGCAAAATCCATTCTCATTTCAAACTTCACAACAGTTTTTAAATGCAATATTTTTAAAGATTGCTCTTGATTTGGGGTCTGCAATGTAAGGTCTGACAGGGCCAATGAGTCACTGTGAAAAGCAGAAATACAGGAGCAGGACATTATTTACATGAGTTTTTCTGTGACGTATTTCTTTAGGAAAACCAGAATCAGTCTGTGGTAAGCAAGACCCACTACTCTCACCCACTGTGATAGCATATAATATAATACTGACTTCTAAATTGCAGTAACTTCCTCCAGCACCATAAAAATACATATACAAACAAGGTATTTTAGTATATGAGATTACATTCATATGACTTCTGTAATTAAAACAAAATCAACTCATGTAGTTTTCTTTTGTGCCAGTCTCAACAAAATGCTAAAAAATCTCCCAACGTTTGCTTGCAGTCTTTCACAGAGAAAATGGGAACATTTCTACGATGTTCAATGGAAGCATTTTTTAGAAACTTGCTTTTTGTGAAACATTCCAAATGAAAAACTTTGATTTTCTAATCAGCTGTAATGGTAATTGCGATGCTAAAACAGAATTCCCTCCAGACACAAAGAACAGGCAGAAACAAGCAGCATATTTGGATCAGTCAGTGGACCAAATTCAGCTGTGGTATAAGCAAGAGCTTGTTAATTTTACTGAGAAAGGAACCAGAAGATAGCAGGGAAAGAGAGACAAATAAATGAGAACTCAGACGGACATGGCAGATTGCCAGTAAGAGACGGAGTGTAAATTCAAGTTTACATACGGGCAAAAAAATGAATGAAGATCAAAAGGAAAATTTCCCCAAGCTGTCTTAAAGGTGAGGTACTGAAAAGTTTTTCTTGTTTTAACGAAAAATAACAACAACAACAACTATTTTACTCTAGGAAGCACAAAACCAGCCAGTAAGACGACCTGGGGGAAAACAGGGAAGACTTAGCATATTTCCTGATTTAGAACCTCATAAACCAACAATAAAGAATGTAATTAGGATAATTTCACTCTTCAGACCTAATGCTTACTAAGATGCTGGGCCAAATACATCTCCTGTGCAAATGGGCATAACCCTCTTTATCTTCAGTTCAGATTACACAGCTAAGATACATAAATGAATATAACTTACACTGGAATCATGGGCATGAGATGGCACCTGGGCAGGTGACTGCCTGAGAGAGGCTGGAGCATCTGGGTCCTTTCCTGAGCCTCCTGGAGGTCTCAGGATGTGAGGGATTTCAGGCTCACCAGGCACCTGTGGGTCCAAGCTGTAGCCTGCAGCTTGCAAAAGCCATTTGGTTCCTCTTCCATCTACGTTCTATTGAAGCATCCTCTCCCCCACACCCAACAACCATTTAGCATGCTCCGTTTGTCAGCCAGATCTGGATTTTAACACTTTGAAGAATGGTGACATTTTCTGCGAAGTGTGGCAATTCCTGTTCCCATCGAGTGCAAGTGCAGCCCAGCTCCCATCATCTCTTGCCCTTCAGAGACTGGAAAGAAGCAATGTTTTTGTTTTGCTTTCCATCCATCTCGGTAAGGACAGATTAGCAGCAAGATTGTTCCTTTGAGGTTAGAAGTCCATGCAGAATAGTCCTGTATCCTGCAGAGTAGTCAGGACCTAACTTTGAACACAAATATCAGCCGTCTCTGAAATATCTCCTTAACATCAATTACAGCAATGTTCAAATACCTTGAGAGATTTTTATGTTTAACATCCTGAAGTCCAAGTCTTCTTTAACGAAAAATACTTTTGTCTAGTCTTTATATACCAATCATCAGGGAAAACTCATCTGTGCACCCCTCTCTCCCTAAACAAGCAGCACTCCATCAACTGGATTCTCGCCTCAGAGATGTTTGAAGACAAAATAGCATTAAGAAAATATTACCACGTGACATGGAAATGGATAAAAACAGTCACATCCTTACTTGAAAATATGCCTGCAGAGAAAGACTAAAAATCTCTAGCCTTGACTATGAAATAAACCTCAAGTAGGTCAATTTTTGTCTTTCAGATTCCAAGAATTATATGGCTGGAAAATTGTATCTAATAAAATGTATAACTCAGCTAATTATTATCATTGCTCATAAATTCTCAAGCAACTCACCCAGCAATCACAGTAAGTGCTGTAAGTGTAGGGTGAACAGTCTTTCCATAAATCCATACCTGCCAAAGCAGGTTAAAATACTTTTAAGTGAAAAATTTAACTGAGGAACTATTGCATGGTTTATATTAACACATGTAAAAAATGTATTCCCAGAAGAATACTCTCATATTGCCTCATCACAGACTGTAAAGTTCTGTGCTATGTTTATTTGCAGCAGGAAAACACAAAATGCCGACAGGAAATCCCACATCCAAGGGGGAAAAATGCATATTTAACAGAGGAATTCTGCATCCTCAAATTACAGCTGAACCCGGTACTACGATACATTCGTCAAGAACCTGTTTTTTTTTAAGGAGCTGTACATAAAATCCTCAAATAGAAAATCAGAAGGCCTGAGACTGCTCAAATTGTTTAGCAAGGATGATTGTGAATATTTGCCATTGACATTGTACCAAGCACACAGCCATGAAAGCTGAAATTAAGCATGTCTTGGCCTGCTCAGATTAGCTATTTATTTATTTTTATTTTTTTTAGTTTGTATTTGAAGCCCTGTTTGAAATGGAGCTCGAGGAAGGTCGCCTTTGTACAACCTTCAATAAAGAAATATCCACATCAGAGACAAAATTGTAATTGAGCTCCTTTCTAGAAATCTATACAAAGAGGCAGAGGTCTAAAGGAAAACACAGATCAAATGTTTTAGAAGTGGAAAATAACTGCAGACAAAAAATCAAAAGACACTACAAAGTTAGGTGAACATAGAAGCGTAATAAAAATCTGCTATGAATATATGGTTTATGAATAAAATAATGACCCAGTAGAGCTGGAACACTTTTTAAGGGCTTTTTAATAAAATTACGTTGTGTTTTTCTAGGTTGTCCACCCTTCCCTAATCTCATGCTCTGGATGTTATATGGATTCAAATGCTAACTTCCACATACAGCAAAAAAGTTCTCAATTTTTTTCTGTTTTGAAGAACAGCCCAAGAAGGAGGGCTCTTAAATAAACCCACATTTTACTGATCAGGTTCAGAGATAGAGTGTCTTGAAATTTCAGTGGAAAAGAAGAAAAATTTTGTTTTATTATGTAGTTGAGTACATGATGATAAGGAAAACAAAAATACCCAACTCCAGGAGACAGATTAACCTGATCCCACACTCCATCACCACTAAGCAGAAGTACCACCAAGTCCCTGCTCTAGAAATAACCAGAGAAACCTTCTCATTGTCCAGATCAACCTGCAAACTCGGTTTGAGCCTTGCAACTGAACCAGGCATGAAAATCTGTGTAGGGACAACTGCTGATGGGAAGTGAACTCTCTTAAAGATGTGGGTTGGCTTAGCATGAACATTTAATTTTGGGAGGGGTGGAGATAGGTGCCAGTGGCTCAGTGTCTGTCCACACACTCAGGTGAGTGGGTGACACAGGAGAAATGGGGGGAACAAGAGGGGTAGACAATGGAACAATGGGTGGGAGCTTCCCCAGGCAAGCCTGAGCACCTCTGTGTCAGATTTATGCTCTCCAGAGGGCCGTAGCAAACACCAGGGCCCACAGCCAGCTCTTACTCCCACTAATGACATTTTTAGAGGGTGAAGACCTCATTGAATCCATTGATGTTGACCCACGGGGCTGCATTTTCTCTGTGGTGCTCAGTGAATTAGGCAGGAAAGTGCTATTAATGAGCACAGGAGATGTGTATATCCAGTTTCTAACTCTCAGGGTTGCTAACACACCCCATAATTTCAGACAATTAGGTCTTAAAGGCTATGCTGGGATAGAGAACTAGTGATGAAAAAATGTTTAAGTGGTGGAAAAATCTTTGTTCTAATGTTAAATGAACTCCTCTAACACAGAATTTCAAGCAAGTGTTGGATGAAAATCTCACACTTGGAATACCTAATTTAAAATAAGAGCTTATGTCTCAGGTGCTCTGGAATACAGAAATGAGGAGGCCCATTCCTGTGAAATGTCTGTTCCAATTCCTTTTGTCTGGGATGTGCTTAATCAAAACAAAACCTAACACATGGACATTCAGGGGGTTTTTGAGTTATTATAATGACTATGAGTGGAATTTCTGTGCTGCTTTTTGCAGGAAGAGGTGGGTACCCATAAAAATCCAAGTGACCTACCACCAATGCCATTATTTTAACAGACATCTGTGAGCATATTTTCTTGGGTTGCATCAAGACAGATGAGGGCCCTTTGTGCCCTTCTGACAGTGATGGCAATCATTAAAGATTTACCAGGGTCATTAAAGTGAGAAATAGCAGTAATGCAGAGCTGAATAACACCATCCCATGTGGATTCCACTGAAGTGCAAAGAAAGCCAGCACTGAATAAGCCGAGATCCTGCACTGCCACCTTAACCTCATTTTACAGAAGAGAAACAAAAGGGAGGGGGAGAAAAAAATCACCAACTTGTCTGAAACACATGAGAGAAGCACATTTCACTTGTAGGGAGGCATTGCCAGCAAAGGACACATCGTTTCCCTCCCCATTGCAGCACTCCAGAGCTGTGCGGGACCCGGGGTCACCGCACCACTGCCAGCCCAGGAAGTGTCTCTGTCACATTCTCCTGTGAATGCAGCAGGACGTGGCTCCTGGGCCACCCCTGAATGGGTGCAAAGGGAGACCTTGAGGTGGAGCTGCCAGGGACACCCACCCACCTTTGCTGGCTGAGAGTGAGCAGAGCAATCCCTGAGTCAGGAGGTTGCACCTGACAGCCCAGCCAAGCCTGGGGACTCTTCCCGCAGCTCCTGCCTTCCTCTTGATGCTCTTTCCTCTGAGCACGAACCAGATTTTTGCTGTTCATTACTGGCTGTTCAAATCCAATGTTGAAGCAACATCTCACCATACCTTTGAAATTTAGTCCTTATGAAGGCACTGGGGCTATTTTTAGCAGAGATCAAAAGAATGCAAAGAAACAAACAGCTGCAGATTTAATCAGCTTTAACATGTTTAACTACAAGCCTGGTGACTCACAAGGCACACACCTTGCCAGAGCAGCTATATGTAAATTAGTATAAGGTAAAAAAAGGAAATTTTCTAAAATCATTATCGCCCATGTGTTCTATTATTACAATACCTTGTGAACTGACATCACAAAAATTGCTGGAAAAAAAGGTACACTGAGCTTCTAACCTTGCTTTGATTCTCCTGTTCATTATATCAAATGAAACAGGAAAGCAATCTCCTACAGAAATCAGTCACTGCTCTTGTTTTAATCCCCCTCCTTTGATTTCCCGAGCAGCTCAGATTAAAGATAGACCTTTCTCCTGTGTGTGATGTGGAGCTGTGGGCAGGAGCAGGCAGCACAAAGCCCTTTGTCTGCCAGGGCTGTGCTGAGCAGCCAACCCTCGTCCCAGGGACAGTGCCAAGCTGTTCAGTGCTGCTGGAAAAAAGGCTCCTTGTCAGTCACCTGAAAAATGAAACAACTCACAGCACCGGGCAGGGGGCAAAAATAATCATGGGTTGAAAATAAACACGGTGGAGATTGCTCTGGGCATGCAAACACACACATGCACAGCTATATTTGTGAAAAAAAGGAATAATACACACCAGCTCTGAATGCTCCACTTGAGCCAATTACACGTGAGCACTCTCCTGCATTATGGATGTTGGGTTTGTTGAAGCTGTGGCGCTCTGGAGCTCAAGTCCCTTTCAAGATAACTTTTGCCAGTCATGCATATCCCAGCAAAAACAAAAAAAAACCCAAACCCAAACACTTCACGCTCCTATCGCCTCGCACCTGATCTATCGGTCCTTCAGAGTCAGACATAATTATCACATGATGCACAAGGCTGAACATGTTTTAAACGTATGTTTGACATGGTGCAATCAGTCTCAGTGCAGCTAATAGTGCTGGTACTCGGTGTACGGCGGCAGGGCCCCCCCCAGGCTCGTGCAGGGCCGAGATAAATGCGCTTCCCGGGTCACTGGAGGCACTCGTTCCACCTCCTGCCTCACGATACTTCCAAGGAGCGTGTTATCTCAGGGCAACACATGTCTGCTGCTACCTGGCTGTTTAATTACTGTACACAAAATTCCAAATCAGAGTAATTGGCATCTCAGGGTACCACCGCGCGCTGCAGGGTCCTCCCGATGTAAGCGAGCAACTGATGCAGGAAATAGAATGACCTTGATAGAGATTTCTCCCCAAAACTGATGGCATCTCACGACTGTAAAAGCACAACCTGATGAAGAAAACAATATAAGTATTGTAATTACATTTTTAGCTCAAAAATCCACAATAGTTTGCAATTTGTTTTTAATATGTAATTTCTCTATACAAAAGGGGAATCTTTTTGGAAATATCCAAGCCAGGATCTCTCAAAATACTTTCTTTAGGCCATTTCTTGGCATTAATGAATGCTTCAGTCATTCTTAGTGATAGATATCCACTTTATATAAACAAACACACTCACGCCACGCTTGGGGTATGGGAGACCCAGTCCTGAGTCTCCAGTGGAACCAGCACATACAGAAACAAGTTTGCACCTGAATATCTGCTCTCTGTGGTTTGAACATCTAAAATACCCAGCATCTGCTACAGACACCCAACTGGTTCTACATTTCTTTTAGGAGAAAGCTGATCTTGGAGTTGAGATGCATTTCCTCCTAATCAAAGCCATTCCCGCAAGCAATAGGATCCCTGATCAGTTGCTCTTATCTGTCACTCCAAAAAGACGTAAGGAGCAATCACCTCAATATCCACGTGCTTCTGAGTTACTCAGAAAAAAATTCATTAATTCTGTCATATCTAATTTTCACTGATTTTTTTTAAACACTCAAATACTGTGAAGCATCCAGACACATTTACTTACTATAGATCAGGAACTCTGTGGGCAAATGAGGAACTTCATGGAACCAGAAGGCTTCATACAATCTCTGTGCTGTTCTGAACTACGACTGCACCACCAGTTCCATTCTGACCCCGAGAGCAGTTGGTCCTGACTTGTCATGGGATGAAAATCCGTCACTTGAATTGCTTGATATTGGGGATGGCAATCCATTATCCAAGCTGCTTGATACACAGCACACCGGACAACATCTTACCATAGCTCACTAAAGACTAAAGGAAGATATGAAATAAAAAAAATAATTTAAAAAAAAATAGAGCCCTAGAGAACGAATAAAGGCGATTTATTGCAGTCCCCAACCCAAGAGCAGGCTCCTTAATACCTAACCCCACCCTGAGAGATGTTTGTGCAACCCATTCTTTTACATAATCAAAACTGCCTTAGCATAAATGAGGAGCCAAGACACAGTAACAGTTATAACTAAATAAAGGGACTAAAAGGTTAAGAAAGTGGCAACAACATCAATTAGCTCTTAAAGAGCAGTAGTCACAATATTTTTTTATTTTTTCCTAGAATCAGGTTATCTTCTAGAGGCACATGAGCCCTTCTAATCAATTGTTTATGAATACATGCAACTTGAATTCTGATTTTTTTCTTGCTCGGACAGTGTCTTTCAAGACATCTAAATCAACCAGGACTTCTCTAAAAATTGCTTTTCTCTTTTATCCTTCCCTTTGTTTTTGTTGATATCTCCATATGTAATTAAAAGTGATTTATGAAGATACCCAGCTCTACAAACTGGAACTTATTTAGTCCCTATCTACATTTACAAGTCAAACTGCCTAACAGGGAAAGATTTTCCTGTGCAAACCAATGTTTCTGAGGTCATCATATCTATGCTGAAGGCATTTTAGGGGTTTTGCTTAGGCCTACAGCAAATCTGACAGCCTGACTTAACATCCGCACAGTCCCATGGCTCTGAGATGGTTTAAAAAGAAAATTACACTAATTTCTAGTTTCTAAGGGGCAGTTAATTTCCCCTTTAAAGGAAGGTAGTTCACACCAAATAAAGAGGCCATTTGTAGGAGCACTCTCACACACACAAAAAACCCCAACCCAACACAAAAAACCCCAAAGAGATGATCAAAAAGCCATCAAACCCACATCCTTTTATCTCTCGGATAGATATTTTTCAGCTCTAAAAGGTGTTGCCACAACTCTTGCCCACCTGTGATTTTTCAGTGTCACTTTTCATTATGACCCTTCTCAGCTGTTCGAAAGGAGAAGAATTATGAGCTCTTTCACAAAGGATTTAGTTTTATTTTACTCAGGATGAGAAATTAAGGATGCCCTGACTGACAGCATGTGGTTTCTATTTCTGTTTATAAGCAGCCTTACAACAGTAGGTCGAAAGGATTAGAGCAAGGTCAGTGATACTGTTTCTAGAGGAAACCAGGAATTGTAGATTCACTTCAATGTTCTTCTATCCAAAGAAAGTGGAAATCTTTATATGACAGGGTTTTTCAAACACCTGCTCTTATTCACTTTTTCTTTAGTAATTGAAGTAAAGCAGAGAGTTGTGGGATTATTTACTTCTTTTTTCACTTTCATCCATTACAAAATAAGAATTGTATACAGACAAAAAAAGTTAATTTGCTGTCTGATATAGGCCCTATTTTTTTTTTAGCTACAAAGCAAAGAAACAATAATATCAGTTCAACACGCATACTCTTAAAGGCATGGAGAAGCTATAATATCTCTGAGCAACAACACAAATATCATAAAAGAACAAAAAGTTCCCCGCTGTTCAGTGTTTCCTTTTTCCAGTCTCTCACAACAGCTTGATCTTGCTTGTTCGTGAGCACCACAGGTGACAAAAACCTGCTCAATTCATGTGGTTTTACCTCAGTTATTGATTTATTGACAATTTGCAAATAACTGCCAAACTTTGACCTGTGTATGCAGATCAATTCCAACAACAGAGTAGGTGAACCAGTATTTTGGGCTCTCAAAAAATGTTAATTTGTGCTCACAAACATCCAGGCTTCACACTGCTCTGTCATTTCTTTTCAAGCTGAGGCCTTTTTCCAAAGTTTCCCTGCAATTCCCTGGTTTTTGTTTAATTCAGCTGATGGTTGACTCCCTGTTTAGCATGATGGGTGTTCTATGTGAGTGGAGAAACTGCTCCTCTATACAGCAGAGCAAATGGGGCCCATTTGAATTTTCTGAACTGCATAGTGCAAGCCTCACTCTATTAGGAACTATTTCTCCTTCCAGAAAAAAAAAAAAAAATTAAAAAGACGGTAATGCTCCAGTTGCTTTTAATGGTTGAAAAATCACGTTCCCCTGAGTGAGAAGATAAGCTGAGAGGATTTTTAATTAAAGCTCACTCTTCCTCATCTTTATCCCAAAAGTCTGTTTCATGCTGCGAGCCAATCATTCCCTGACACTCCCAACGCCTTGCAGGCTGCCTGGGTGCTCTCTTTCATAAAAAAACATGGTTGCACAGCCCAGACACCTCCTGAATTCACCTAAACAAACACATTTGTGCCAACAAACCTGCAAAATGATGCTGTTGCTCTGCTGCATGGAATAGATGCAGTACACTTCAGGTTGATGCAGCCAATAGTCCCTCCAGCAGTGATATTCCAGCTGGGAAGGGCTGAAGTTAGGGGTGCCCCCTGCGATGTCAAGCAGAATAAATGCTTTCAGGAGGCTCCAAAGTATCAGGTACACGTCCTCAAGTTCTTGGCCCTGGGATGATTTGACCCTGGAAGCGCAGATTTGCAGAAGGATGGGAGAAATGAAAGAGAAATTCCAGAGAAATTAAAGAGAAAAATGAGTGGGAATGGACTTTTACATGGATTCATCATAGCAATGCAAACCTCCTAAAGAATCAGGGCTCGTCCAGGGACTTCACTGAAGTTACCCAAGGCATGGAATTTACCCCAAAAGGCCAGGAATATCAATGAGCAGAACTAAACCAAAATTAACAACTGGCAGGTCGAAACCCGTGCCAACAAATTAATCCAATACTGTCCCAACCCCAAAACTCTGCTTCCAAAGGCAGATTGCAAAGCACCGGCGCGCTCTGCTCCTCCTCCTCCTCCTCAGTGAAAGCTTCCACAGAGCTGCAACATCTTTTTGGTAAAGATTCCACTGATGCATTTTGCTGTGCTCACAGCTGTAGCAACGAAAAAAAAAGTGGGCAAAAGTCTTGGGAAAATCTAGGAACTCACTTATTGTTGCCTTTAATGGCAGTGTGTGGTACGTAAATAACCTACTTTTGTAGGGTTTTTACATGAAAGTAACTGAAGAAGCAAAAAGAGTATAAAAAGAACCAGCTAAAGACCAGACAAAGAAGGTCTGTGTACTAAAGCAGAACACTTAAATATAGTGAACTGAGTTTTTTTTATTTGCCTTTTCCTTGGTCTGTGTTTATATTGTGGGGTTTTTTGGAGGTGAGGAAGGCACCAAGGCACTGGGGACACAATTTTCACTGCTTTTCTCCCTCTCCCATTTTTCACATATGTTTTGTTTAGATAATGTTTCATTTAGATTGGCTGGGTTTTTAATTATTATTTTTACCACAACCTTGTTTATGCTGCATTTTTCACGATTTTGCCCTGAACTCCTTTGATTACTCATCACATTTTTACGACTTTCATTTGCAGCACTGTTGTCTTTTGATCTTCTGCTGTTTGCCCATATGTTTAAAGATTTCCAAACTAATTAAGACAATTAACTAAAAAAGACTAATTGCATTCATAAATCAGTTGTGGCGCTTCTGATTAGCAGGTGGCTCCTTTCTGGTTTGGATACATAAAAGCAGATAAATATGTGGCAGACTTAGTTATATTTAATGTGCCCACTTCCTTCCAGACTGCTCCTCTTTCAGTTAATGACAATAAAACCTGTAAAATCTTCAGATTACTGCTTTTTTTTTTTGCTTTTGCCACTTCTCAATTGAAATCCTGGCCATTCTTGACTAAAAGTTTCCAAACTGTTTTTCCTAAATGTTTTGTCACTTCTACTTACAGGCTTCGGGGTGCCTGGAAGAACAAGAGGATCAGAAATACTCGAAAATAAGAAATCTGCTCCTCATTTTGATGTGCAATCAATGGTAAAAATAATTTTTAGTGATGTTTTCAAAGAAAAGATGCCTAAAAAGACAGATTTTGTTCTTATTTTTTTGCTATATTTCCATGTAAATGAGATATATATCACTCCTATTCCTATAGCCAAAATTTTTTATGTTAGTTTTCACATATTTTCTCCAGTGCCCCAAAATTACTTTCCATAATGTGTAATTAATTCCTAACCAAATGTATTGAGGATATAAAGAAGCAATTTCTTTGTTACCCTGACAATCCATGACAACTTTAGCATGGCACAAATGAAAAAAAATCAACAAAAAATAGCAGTACAACCACATGTCAGTGTGGGAAATTGCCAGTTTATAGATGCCTGAGGAATGTTAACAACTTATAAATTTTATATCTAAAATAAATACACTGCCTTGAAGTTCATGAAAACAATTTCACATTTTAACTGTTTGCAGAAAAGAAATCCAACATGAATCCACTCTAAGTTTTAGGGCTTACTGTATAAAACTCTTTTCTATACACTTATATGACACTAACTCTGCAAAAAATTATCTAGGATTTATTCAAGTAAATTTTGTTTCTATTGACCAAAATGGTTTATTTGACACTAACTTTTAGAGGGTGCAGCACTTTTAAGTGGAGGTATTTCAGAGTAAGTGAAAGGAGAAAGAAAATTAAAATCAGACCATAGAGATTAAATTGTGTTGAAGCAAAAAAGCTGAAGTTCTTCCCTACCAAATTCTGGTGCTATGATTGTCTTCAATGCATCTGACCACATAATTTTTATGTAAAAATATAAGAAAGTAGTGAACATTTTGAGATGGTGCCTAGCAGCTTTGTGTTGTATCGTGCAACCAAAAGCTGGTTAGAGGATAATACAAACAGAATGGGACACAACATCTGTTGTTTAGAGTAATGTGTGAAGAAAATGAAAGACAAAAATCAGCTGATAGACATGACAGGGTGGTGATGATCCAGATTTTTACCTGCATCTGAGAGCAAGAAGCATTCCCCTCCCTAACTCTGGCTCCCTTTTATCTCATTTCTCCTCCATTCAGAGACACACACTAAACAATAGGGCTGAAATGCAAAGATGTGTAGCTTTTCAGATAGCAGTAATGAGAAAGTGTCCTAAGTCCCAACCACAAATTAAAAGCACTGCCATGGCATTCAAATTAGAAAAATGTGACACCAGGGGATTTCCTGAATTCAGAGGTTTTAATATATCCAGTATATTATTGTGAATAATAGTATGCTGGGATTCTAAAATAACTTCAGTCTTGTCTTTAATTCTTATTCAGGATATCCGTCTTCAGCAAAAAGTTTCGATGCATAAGGACTTAAGCATTTCATGAGTGCAGCTCTATAAAAATACCTACTTGCTGTTCAATAAACAAAACCTGAAAGTTATGCTGGCCCATAAATTTGAGTAAGTGCTCTTAGTGCAGATGCTATTGAGCACCAGCATCCTGCATCAGCTGTTTAAAGCCCTGCTGTAAGGAACGGGATGACTCAGGGAATTGGTAATGGGATCCAGAGCCTTTCACCCCCGGGTCAATAGTTATAATCTGAAACAGACGGAGAGAGCCCGGGAGTCAATGCCGTGTCAGCCCCGTCTCCTGCCTGCAGCCAAATCCGTCTGTGGCCTCCAGACAATTCCTGCCCAAGGAACGCTGTAACCACAACAGGCGGGAGAGAAACCCCTGGCACTGATAGCTGGCACCAGCAAAAGAACGGGAAAGCCAAGAAATTGTCTGGGGAAATATGTGGTGCTTTTAAAATAAATAAGGGGAAGTGTTTCAGGAAAGAAGGGAAAATGGTTTGCAGCGACTTTTCATCTTTCTACGGCACTGACAACTCTTGAACCTACTTGAGATTTAAAGTGTCCACCCCTCACACAAAATATCAGACAACGCAAATTTTGTGTCCCATAGATACCGAGCAGAATCCAGAACCTGCACACATCAATACACTCTGTGATGCCACCTCTGTAACTACACTCAGCTGCCCTGACACAGCTCACACCTGCAGAGAGATGTGTGTCAACACCACAATAAGAGGCATTCAGACTTATTTTCAGACCTGCTAATAGCACAAGAGGGTTTCCAGGGATTTGCTCCATGTTCTGATCTTTGTGTGCCATTGTGCAGCCTCAACCTGTTGCTCCATCACACCCACCTCCACTCCCAAAGTGACAAACTGCACTGCACAGTCCTTGCTGAGTTTAAATTCCAAAATACTGAATGCCACTGCTGGGGCAGCAACAGACTTTCCACTATGGAGAGGCTAACAATGAATAATTTTCAAAAATATGAAGGAAAGAAACCACAGTTCACTTGTTCTGTATTGATCTGAAACATGTTTAACCTCACCACCAAGAATATCAGAGAAAAAGACATCAGAGGTACCTTTATTTGGGACACATGGTACTGCTGGGCAGCAGCTCTTTTCTGGAAAGAGGATCTGGATTAATTTATTCTGCTGTTTATTGTTAAATTCCAAGAGAACAAGTGCTGGGAGCCCTGTTAATCTTTAACCGTGACAACACTGACAAATCTGTAAACCGGAAAAATACTCCAGTGTCTCAGCTCATCACGCACAATGTTTTAATCACTGGGAGAAATGTATCAGACTATCAGAAACTTCCCTACAATCACGTGGATGGACTTCTATTATTACACTTAATACTACTCTGAATGAGCCAATACGATTTCTTTAGATGTTCTGTACTTTTTAAATTTATAAAAGTTCAGATGTGCTAAGCCGGAATCATGAATTTTAACTTATTTTCCTTTCATAAAACCTGCACTATTTACCTTGATTACCAAATGACAGAGCTCAGCTAATAGAAATTAGGCATGTTGGACCTCTCTAACCTCCACAGCATTTTTATTTTAGAGTGCCCTTTTAAAGCAAGATGTTATAAGTAGTAACCGTTGTTAATATTTTTTTTCATGTCTACGGAACTTTTTTTCACTCCTCAGTTGTGACTCATCTCTTGTGAATAATGCATGTGAGTAAAACGTATGGAAATATTTTTGTTAAGTGGAGATTAAGCTTTGACTATCTTTTCTTCATCCACTCTTTGAATGTAGAAATACTCTTTTGGTGATGAAAAAGAAATGCATTTCTTAATTTTCAATATTTTCTCCTAGTTTATGCTAATACCTACAAAGACTGGCAGGTTCTGTGCCTAGAAATAGTTTTCACTAGAATAGTAAAGAAATTAATTTTTTGGTTGACTAGTGGGGTTTTTTTTAAATTCCCTTTAAAATGGAATTTAAATAAGAAAAGAATATAATTAAAAAATGAAAAACATTTTAAAAAATTATTAGGTGAGTTTTCCTTCCCAACCCCACCCTGCATTTTGAAGTAGGCAAAGACAGAAAGACATAAGGAAAAAAACACTTTGAAGCTGGTGTGATATCAGCCAGTGCCAGTCAGCTGAAGAGGCATTTGTCTTTCTCAACTCTCTCTTGAGTTTTTTCGGTGCGGGCAGATTTATGAGGTCAACACCAGGATTTTGGCACCTGTTTTCCCACCAGCTTTTTAATGAGAGCAGAGCAGCATCCAAATCCTCTTCGGACAGCTTTCAAAACAGCAGCCCCTACTCCTTCATTAAGCGTTTTGGGGGACACAGAGGTGGTTATTCCAGCGCTCAGGGCCGTGAGGACCTTTCCAGGCTGGGGCAGTCACAGGACAAGCACAGGGGGAGAGGCATAAACCAGAGCTAGGGTTGTCCCTGAGCCCCCCAGGCTGATGGATGGGCCCTCACCCACCTCCAGCTCCTCCTCACCCTCACAAGGATCGCCAGCACCTGCAGGAATTAGAAATACCCATGCTGGCAGCAAGTTCTTGATAGGAAAACCAAACCCTCACACCTCACCTCAAAACCCTCCTCCCAGCCCTGAATCACATTTCTACTCTCTGAAAATGCGTCCCACCCAACATGGCATTTACTTAGGTCATCCCTCTAACCCCACCCCTCTCATCTATATTGTATTTTAAGTTTCAGTAGGTACATATAGAGGAAAATGATGCCCTACTACTTAAATGTGTTCAGTTTTATGAATTTATCTATTCATGTTGGATCTTTTCGCTGTTGCACGTGCACCTTAAACTTTTGTAAGTGCTTTTTCCTGCAGCTGTCATGCAAATAGCTGTATCTTTTAGATGGCTAAGATCATACCTAACTGGGTTTTCAAATTTGACTTTGATCTGGCTCTGATTCAGCTCAGAGGTGAGCTGAATTTTCCCCACCAGGATTCCTGCTTCCTCAGCAATCCTGGCTTGTGACAAAATGGGGGAAGGAAAAGGGGCAGAAAAGAAAGGCAGAAAACAGGAACTGGAGAGGAAAACAGACAGGTATCTGGCTCTCTCCCACAACAAATGCATCCTTGCTGAGCTGAGGAACATCGTTCCCAGAGGTCAGCACGAATACATTTCTCACTTGCATTTGCCTAAACCAAATTACCAGCTGCTTGTTAGGTTGTTGGGGTTTTTTTTAAGCAGTCGTTTTTGCTATTCATAATCTCCACGAAGATAATTCATGGCTTTTTGTCCAGCATTTTCAGATTGTGGAGCAAAGCTGGCTGAACTCTTCACAGAGGGCACTGGATTAAATGCAGGTAAGGGTTATGAATGGTGAGCTGTAATTTACTGACTGCTGCAGGGGGAGACAGAGGGCATGGTGTGGTTTTCAAGGCATGAATTAGAGTTCTCTGGTGAAATGAGGGTGCTTTGAGCTGATTAAATTATAAGAAATGTGCACCTGGGCTGCATAAAGATCTGATGTCCTCTCCCTGGAGTTTGACTGATAATATGAGTGATGTACAACATAATTTCTGCATCATCTGAAAGTTTAATACATGTAATTGTGAGCTGCTTTTCTTCTCTGAAATTGCAAACACAGCGAAATTGCAGGCTTGGTGCCACTGATGAGTCATTGTTGGCCTGCTGGATCTGTATTACAATGGCCATACACAAAGAGAACCATGACACCCCAGTTTACCATCATTATCTGTTTCCTTTTGAGTTGTTTCCACAGCTGAGCAGCTCAGACAGAGCCTGGGTCAAGTAGCAGGGGGAGGAGGAGTTGAAATGGCAGCTTTTAAGGGAGATGAGTTAGGTATGATCTCAGCCATCTGAAATACACAGCTATTTGCGTGACAGCTGCAGGAAAAGGCCCTTACAAAAGTATAAGGTGCATGTACAACAGCAAGAGATCCAGCATGAATAGATAAATTCAGAAAACTGAACACTTTAAATAGCAGGGCATCATTTTCTTCTATATGTACCTACTGAAATTGAGAATACAATACAGAAGAGAACTATTTTGCTAAAATGGCATCTAAAGATACCTTAATATCCACCGAAAAAAGTCAGCAGTTCAGTTGTTGAAGCACTCCATTGCCAATGATTTCTTCTTTAATCTTGTTTTCATCACAGCTCCACAAGTCTGGAATGTAAATGTAGACACATTATTCTTTTCAGACACTCTAAATATGAATTTAAAAAACCCAAACGTTCTAAATTGGAGGTTAACAGTGGTCTTTAAACTGTTGAAAAAAAATAAATTACCAAAAGGATATATTCTTTCTTTAGAATTAAAATGGGGAGAGCTGAGGAGAAACATCCCTATTTACTAGATCAAATAGAGTAATATTCATATTCTTGAACATTATGATAAAGAAATATTTGGGCAACCAGTGTTATTGGCTTCACAAAAAAAAAAGGGAAAACAGGCACAGATTTTGTTGCCAATTTTGCTGATGTATGTGTAAACCCTCTTTTGTTAAAAACAGAAGTTTTCTTCTTTAGTGTATAAAACCTTCAAGGTGAGGAATTTATTTTAGCATAACTTCATCCTAATTAGAAAAGGAATCCAATGTATTTCAGCTGGTATCAGGGCTTACCATAATTTCTTCTCCGAATAAAACTGAAAGCCATTTTGTTTCTCCACGAGACACAGTGAAAATAAGGAAATCTGAGTGTTGGAACCCTGGGTTTAGATAATTTCAATCTTTCGGGTCTGACAGGTAATGATCTTCAAAACCCCCTTGCACTTTACCTGAAGTCTTGGGAAAGGCCTCCCAAGTTATGGGATAACACTGAGATTGTTGCTCTGTAATTCAAGTTATGTCACTGGGTGGAATATGTAGAAATGTAGAGAATTTAGGTTTATGGAACATAGTAATATATATGTTACAATATGGAGGATTTGGGGTGTGGATTTTTACTTCTTCCTTCTTCTTTCTTCTTCACAAACTTGGGTGTTCTATTATTGGGTCAAAAGTCCTGCAATGCAGACCATGAATAGTTAGTTATTGGGTTACAAGTAAAAACATACTACTTGACAATTCATAATTGGGTAAAATGGGCTTTAAATAACCTTGAAAGTTACAACTCGGGGCTATTTTTCACCTTGTTAACTAAGAGGCACAGTCCGTGCAGCTGTACCATAGATAAGAAAAAAATAAACATCAAATTAGAAGAAAAAGCTGGCGTCTTCTGCGCTTTTATCCAAAGTCAGAGTAAAGGGACTCTCAAAACCGACAAAAAAACTCAGAGAGAAACCAAGATCTGAGAACTTGTACAAGTCAGATTTAAGGTACAACCAATAACAACTGTTTTAGTATATGTTGTAAGGACTCACCATCTGTGTCTTCAGTGATTAATACAAAGGGAGAAGTTCAGCTTAGAGTAAGAAGATGGAAAATCCCATGGAAATCCCTGGACAAGTGCTCTGACTAGAGAGAAAGGAATTGTATATTGCATTATTTTTCTCCAGACCACAGAACCAACTGAGAGACAAAGTATTGGTTTTGGAGTCTGGACTGTTGTTTTTTGTTCTGAACTGGACAAATAAGTATATTAAATTAATGTTTATGGATAAGAGCTAGTTAAATTTTAAAATTATTTCAGGCAGAGGACACTTCCATGATCTGAAATAAGAAACTGAGGCCTGGCAATATATGGCTGTGGCAAAAAAAAGGAAAAAAGGCTTACTGTCACTTGGTAAATAAACATTTTCAGATATCCCTCACAGTGACACCAGTCCGGACAAAATCACTGCACTCCAGCTGGTGCTTTAGCAATGTGTTTTTTTTTTTTCTTCCAGATTATGAGAAATAATCAGACAAAATAAGCCAAAGGAGCAAATGTACATGTAAAGTTTTGAAAGTAGGCTGGTCCTGAGAACAAATCATGAACTGGACACAAAGAACATTGAGCCATACGTGAACAAAGAGAAGGACACAAGTGCTTATTTATTAAACAGTGCTCTGCCTGCCTTACTTTCTGTCCATAGTATCTTAAAACAGCCTCATTGGGACCATTACCAGAGCAAATTACTGCTCAACATGAATAAATGCGGAGAAGTCTGGGTCTAAGCTGTTAAGTGGTTTGGGTTTTGGTGGGGTTTTTTTAACGTTTTAATGTGTTTTAAATTGTTTTTATTATTATGCACAGCTACATCATAGGGGCAATTCTCTATAGATGAGGCTGAGCTGAGCTCTCTGCTGAAAGGTCAAGGCTTGCAAGTGTTACTAATTAGGGACACAGGCACAGAGTGAGTTATGTTTCCTCAGATAAGGAAAAGGAAAGAGAACCTAGCTGTTGTTTAACACTACATGAAATCACTTGTGCTTCTCCGTAGCTAGAATTTAAAAATATCATGTAACCAATGCCCTGGTTCTGAAGCTGCTTTCTGCCCTGCCCTGTAGGTGCAGAATCGCACACAAAAAAAGGCAGGTATACACTAGGCTGTTTCAAACTTCAGAAGAAAGCTTATCTATCACAAGGGTTTTGTCAGCCTCCCAAGAAGAGGGGCCGATGTGGGATTTCTCTGCCAGAATGCAGCTCAATGAATCAAATGTCAGCGTGGAGGAGGAGGTGATGAGAATGCACCGGCTACAGAGAAAGCTGGAGGTGATGCACAAAAGCTGAAAAGTCTATTTTGCGAGGTCAGAGAGGTGACAGTTGAGACCACTGAATCAGAAAGATCTTTTCAGGCTGCAATTCTCATCAGGGTGAGGGATGCTCTCTTTGAAGGAAAAAAATGTTACAACTATTACATGCTACAGCTGGTTCTTAAGCATAACTGGAAATGAGAACAAAAGTTCACCACTGCTGGCGCCAACCTTTCCTTACAATATCAGAAATCCCTGTGAATATTTGGGATTTGGGAACTAAGGGCCTCTGATGGCCATCCATAGTGTAGTTAGACAAAGGGTAATGCCTGCTACTCAACAATTTGCATTTGGTATGGGCTCACACCTTCGCCTTGTACCACTCTCGAGCAGATCGGCTACTAGCAAAGTGAAACAAAGCTTATTAAAAAGGCAATGTTAAAAACAAAATACAACTTCTTTGAGAACGAAAGTTAATTGTTTCCTTCCAAATCACAAGTTAACCCAGCAGGTTGAGATTCACCCCTAAGACAAACACCCACACCTGAGTTCCTGTTATTAAGGTGATGGAGACTATGATAATTTACAGAAGTGAAAGCAGAGGTTGCACTCCTGACAGCTTTAGATTGCTTTGTCTGAATTAATAACAACTCTGAACAAAAGCCATCAAGTCCAGCAGTACAGTCTCACACTTAACTTTTCCATTAGTGTCACTGGCCTCCCAGGGGTCTCTCCTTGTACTTCATATGTTTATGGACAAGGCATAAATGACCCTGCATGCATCAGCTGGTCTCAGTGAGCATCTCTCTCCCTCTCCTCCTCTGCTATCCATCAAAACTCTTCCCTGTGATTACACCACATGCCAGAATCACAGCCATACCTTGAAATGCTAAATGAAAGCCCTGCCAGCTAATCTGGGAAAGCTTATTCATACGGGCTCGGTGTGAGGCAGGGACACTGCAGCTGATGAGGCTGTTGCACCTGCATGTGTGAGTGGCACAAGTGCCTCTTGCAGACAGATCCCTCCTGCTTTCCACTCGGCTTTTCCTTTCTCCTGCCCAGCAGGCAGGGAGTTTATGAGAAATAGGGGGTGTGCGTGATGAAGGCACACACAGAATGTGTGAAATAATAAACCTCTCACCTCCACTCAAGTCTCAGAGAGGCACAGCTCCTGTCGTGAGGCTCTGGATGCGATGCCGAGCTCTGGCTCAGGGATTCTTGCTCAACCCAGGGTGGGTGACCCAGCTGCCTGGGGAACACAGGTAACACTGGAATTAGCATCACATCTGAGAACATCTCTTTATTCTTATGGATTGATTTATTTCGTCCCTGCGACTCAAAGGTCAAATAATCAATAGGAGATGTTGTCAAATGGGTGTTTCCTGATTATATTAAAATGCTCATTTCTAGAGTTGTACTTGAGTCCTTAAAGGAGTTTCACAAAGGTCACTGGAAGAAAAAATACTTTTCAGATATGCGCATTTGCTGAAAACTGAGTAACTGAGTGACTGATTAGGGCCTGAAATTCGGGACAAACTGAGCTTGGCTGCTCCCCATCAAAATTCTGCTGAGGGTCAAGAATTAGCCTTCAGAATGCTGCCTGCTGATCTGGTCAGCAGCCTGTCTGTGGCATTTACTGTTAGCTGCTTCACGTGGCCTGATGGGTTTATGATAAGGCCAAACACGGCCAAACAAGCCCTAAAGAGTAAAGCATGCCTACAGAAACTCATTTCCAGTGTGACCTACGGCAGGATTAAAGTGAGGTCTCCAAAGGTGACAGGGGAGTGTATCCATCAACTGCTCCTTGTAAGCACCCCCTCAGCCATAGGGCTCATGTCCGATACAATTAATTGCCAAATCAGCTCATGGACACAAGATATTGAAATACTATTTATTGATTTGCATTTTCATCGAAAGGGAGGAAAAAAAGCCAATCAAGCTGGTCTGGTGTGGAAATTTCAAAGCATTTGTCTCACACGTAGATAATACATTGAAGTTTTGTTGACACCATAATAAAATCTTGCAGCCCGTAAATATTAGGATTTCTCGTTTCTGCAAAAGGGAAAAATTCAGCACAATGAAGCACGTGTTACAGATTCTGAAATGATCCTGTCTGCACACTTAGTCCAGATTTCAGAGTGCCTGTTCATTTTCTATTATGGCATTTGCAAGAGGCTTAAACTAAATTGAAATAAAAGGTAATATTAATTTAAAATTAAGAGCACCCTGTTTCAACACATGCAGTGTCAAAATACGTTCCGTCTGCACTGAAGGAGGCCTTTCTGGCAGAAAAAACCTCAGAGGAAAAGCTTTGTTGAATGGCCTAACTATGGGTTAAAATAACTCTAAAACAAATACTGGAAATATACCAAAATTCAGCGTGATTCAAAGTCTGCTTATTAAAATTTCTTTATAAAAAGAAAACTTCAGAAAAAAAGCAAAACAAAAGCCTATTATAAGACAGCTTAATGGTCTGTTCTCTACTATAAATATAACTGTTTGTCAATATAATTATGCAAACAAATCTAGGCTTTCATCGAAAATTCAGCAGTAGCAGGAAAATGCCAGAAAGAGGCAAAGTCTCAGCACCAAACTCACAAAACTTTATGCCGTGATCCTCATTCTGTTTGGCAACATCAACAAATACTGCAAGAGTTTCTGGAGAAATTTCCCCTTGTCCAAATGAGTCTAAGAAAAAAAGAAAATTAAAGCACCATCAGAATATTCAAGGCAGTAACAAAAATCAGGATGGGATTAGTCCAAGAAAAACTTTCACACAACCAGGACATCTCACTGTTTGTCTGGACTTTAGCAATTAAATTTTTTTCTCTTCTTTTTTCCTAAAGTTTGCAATATTTTCATCAGGCACAATTTTGCTTGATGCATTTTAGATTCTCAGCTCAGGCAGTGATTCTGCAGAAGCTGTACAAATACCCTGAAGTCTACAGACACCCTCAAGTCTCTGACTTCAATGCAAATTAAGGTTGTTTTTGAATGGGTACTGCATAAAATAGGTTATCATTGCGAATATTTGGAATTCGAAACTCACTTCCCATTTTTGTCCCACAGAATTAGCATAACATTCATTGCTCCAGTGAATATTCTCTTTATATTCCTTAGAATATTCATGGAAATCAAATGGAAGAGAGGTACAATCAGCTTCATTGAAAATTCAAATGAATGTTTTCTATTTTTGGCAACATTCCTCACACATAATTAAAAACCAAAACAGTTATTCTGTGCAAAACGCAAATATAAATAAAGTGCCCTGTGACTCCCTCTCCCTGCCATTGAAACTGTCCCCTCCTGCTACCCTCCCTCCTCCTCCTCAAGGAGGAAGATTCCCTGGTGACACAGGAGCCACATCCTTTTGGGACTTGCTGCTCCCAAGAGATTCAGTTGATGTGGGCCAGCAGCTTCCAGGAGAAGAAAAAAGAGTTAAAGATACAAAATGATTGCATGAAACAAACTAATACTAGAAAGAACCACAACCTACTCCTCCCCTTATTGATTTCCTTCTCCCCTGTCGGCTGCATGTCATGTACAATGGGCAGGTGCCTAAAAATGGCAAAAAGAAATTCAAAAATTGAATTTTATGATGCGGTGATACCCTCCAAAAGGAAAGTTGTAAAATAAGTGGTTGTATTAAGCCACCCAAGGGCTTTATAATTTAATTTTTTTCCAACTTCTGCTGTTTAAAAACTGCTGCTGTCTTCAGACACCACTTTTCACTGTAACATCAAAACTATCTTTTCACATTAGGACTTGAAACCCGTGACACTAAAAATAGACTGAATCCAACAATGAGGTCCAAGGAAGTTGCACATTCGGGTTCCACATCTAAGAGAGGGGAAAAATTATGCAGCACGTCATCCTGGCCAAAATCAGGTCAGAAACAGGTGGCAACAAGATCACCAGTTCAGCCCGTTACACACACAACCTGCTGAACACTGAAAATCAGCTCCCACCCTCCCAGAGTGAGAGGAGGACACAAGCCTCTTGTGTGTCATGGTGCGGAGCAGGGAACTTCTCTTCCAAACCAGCAGAGCATTCTCCACAGACAAATCATCCCCCTCCACCTGCAGGCCCACCTTTCCTAACCTCAGTGCACACAAATCACCTTTAATAACTTCTCCCTGAATATTTATTTTGGCTTAAAATGTGAAATATTAGGAGAACACCTCACACAACAACGCGCTTTTTACAACGCAACTCGGTGGAGGCCACTCTGTCAAACCACAGCTTGGCACCAGTAGCCATGAAAGGCTTCCAGGCATCCATCTGAAATGTCAATACATCATTTCAAATGTTCTCACTTGGACCTGCTTGAAGTATCCAAAGGCAGCAAAATCAAAGGGAATGCTCTCCCTTTTTCAGGAAAAAAAAAAGGAGCGAAAATAGAAAGGCAATTAAGTTTCCCCTAGAAGCAGCCCCTTCACATTAAAAGGGTGATATTTCAAAAGACACTGAAGAGGGAGACCGTGTGTGTTTCAGACAAGTTGAGTGAGGAATCCAGGACAGAGCGATAGGCCTGTCATGCAGGAAATCCAGCATTTCAACTAGGAGCTAGAAATTAGAAATGAGCTAGAAGCCAAATTAGTTCTCTGTGCACAGTGGTCACCTAAGAGAAGAGCACCCAGAAAGCACAATACTGGCAAAGGCACTCTCATACTCCTCTCCTGAGGGATTATCTACAGAGTTTTTGCTTTGGGTCTCATCAAAATATTAATTGTGAGAAAATAGGACAGTCCAGCCAGGACGTGCAGCTGATCCTGGCCTAGAAACCAGATTAAAAGTAAATAAAATTCAGTGCTTGGGGACAGAGATTTCTTCAGGCTTCTCTCACGGCCCCAGGCAGAGAGCAAAGATCTTGTCTTACATTTCCACCCCACCGTGGTGGTACCATCATTACTGATAGCACCCAGGGGCTGGCATGGGTGGAGCTCCGTAATTCCGAGATGTTCCCTCGTGCTCCCTTCCTCTCTTCCATGAGAGCCCCTCTTTTCCAGGCCTCTTTCATCTTCTGTTCCCTAAAAAGCCAGCCAGGAGCACAGCTGGGATGCAGGGGCTGAATCTCTTTGGGCTTTCCACCCTCTCTCTCTCTCTTTGAAAGCAGTCAGGGCTGTTGTGATGTCAAACCTACAGAGACAAGGACAGGAAATCTGTACCAGCTTCACTTAAAAGAAAAAGCCCCTGGGAAATAGAAAATTCTGCACAGAATAAATATCCAGAAAATCAAACAAAATTTCCCTCTGGAGTTTTTTTCCACTGGTTTCTATGTACTTGCACAAAGCCTGAGACCACTGAAATTCATGTGGTATTTGGGAAGGATGCAAAAATTATCATAGAGAAACCAAATACCATGCAAAAGTCTCTGTTTCTGGTAAGCCTGATCTGAGTTTATATTGCCTGTCATTTTTATCTGTGTAGGAAATTATCTATAGCTTTAATGTGAGATTAATGGAGTTGAGCACTTCTGGATCACTGGCAGTGGCTACCATGCTGCACAGATATTTTTGTAATGAAATTATATTAAATCAACAATAAGCCCTCCATCTGGCATAAATTTAACAAGCACTCCCGAAAAAAAAAAAAAAAGGAAACACTTCACAGAATTAAATAAAACTTCAACAATCTTTTAAAAAATAATATTTGAGGAGTGGGGGAGAAAATAAATTATTTATATTGAATATATGTATCCATATGCCAAGCATGTATTCTTTGATGTTATTAAATGCTTATAATCTAGGAATAATTTGACTGCTTTTAAACTTCGTCCAAGAGTCTTATGCACAAAAGTACTTTTGCTCCTGCTTGTTCTGTTTGTCATTTTTACCCATCATGAGCATATCTATTATCCCACACTGTTAAAAGTTTCTAATAGTTTTTTATTATTTTTTTAGAGAGACTACCAGAAAATACAATAAACTTTTAAAAGGTGAATTTTTTGCTTATTACTGACCACTTCTGTAAAATTTAATCATATTTCAATTACTCAAAAGAAAAAAAAAAACCCTTTTTATCAAATTCAACATTCACTTAAAATAATACTTCCAGATATTACTCAAAACCTTTGAATTTTTTGTTCCATTTCCATAAGGGTTGAGGTAAAAATTCCCGGAGATGAATGGTATCTCAAGGTGAGAAGACAATGGCCACAGAGAACACAGTGATTGAAAGGCAGATGAATATCTGAAGGCTTTTATCACAGCTTTATTTGCTGCTTTCATCCTCAGGCTTCTTTTGCAAAGTTCCCTCGTTGCAAAAAGTGACAAAATTAAAAGGATAGCTCATTCTAAGTGATTTTCCTTGGAAGTGCTTTATATAGGCTGAAGACCCACCCTAAAACTGTCTCTACTCCTGCAAATGCAGGAATAAATGTAAACTGCTGGAATGGGAATAGTGCAAGAATTTCAATACAGTGCAACATCACCACTGCACTGACACCAGTAGGAAACCTGATGAACTGCCAATGGATTTGAAAATTGATGGTCTTATTAAAGCTCCTGATGCTGGCAGAATCAGCCAATGTGGTTTAACTCAAAGGATATTTTAAAGATTTTCTATTTAAGCTACAAACTCACACAGGTTTCAGGTTTTCTTCAAAGACTTATTGATGTCTTTTGGGGTTTTTTTACATCTAGTAGATTTCTTTCTCTTTTTTCTTCTTTCTGCTACCAAATTCAATAATGATATTAAGATACATTTTGGTTTTCTCTTTTCTGAGTTTTCTCTGCTTTATTTCTGAAATAACCTTTCCTGCTATTTTATAAAAAGCAACTCGTACAATTCATCATTTCTCACAATAACATTCCAATTTCACAAAAGTATGATTTAAAACATGGCTCTTTCACCAAAAACTCCAGCAGTCATTTTTGTACTGCATCAGTTCCTTAGACCCCAGTTGGGCCAGAGTTAAGATCTGTGCAAACACACAAATGCACGGGGTTCATCTTTGAAGTGGTCACTCAACATCACCCAATAAAGGACTATCAAAAAGGAAAAGTGCTTTTGAATTTTTCCTCATTTCCATGTGGTGCAGAAGCACACCAGCTTTTGCGTAATGTTAAGACACCCTTCAAAGCTACAAAAGTTAAAACATTTCTTAATGCTGTATACACTGAGACAATTGGACAATACTTCAAAGCTCTTGGGTTTAAATCTTTTGGTATCACTACCATTCAAGTAAAAAGTATTTATACAACATTGTCAAACAAAAGTTATTTTGCAGCTAATCTGACATAGTTTTGGAACAGAAGATAATAAAAATCTATTGCATCCTGTTTATTTTCTGAAAAGAGTGAAACATGATCAGATGGAACGTTTTAGCTCTGAAAAACCTTAAAAACATTGACGTTGTTTACATTATTTCAATATCGAGTATTTATCAGCTCTAAACCAGGAAAGGTGCAGAATAAAATTCAACAAGCTTTCCAAAAGAGTGAAGGAAAGGATCTGATAAGGCCTGCTGAATAGTTATCAAGCTCTGAGACTCGTGAGCCACTCCTGATGGGGCATGTGAACCAGAAACACTAAGATGTATTCCTCTATAAATTCATATGATGGAGAAACACTCCAAAAAATTAAGATCATGTTCTGCCCAGCAGCCTCTTACTGATAAGGAAAGAAACTTATTGCTGCCTATTGCTTGGCTGGGAGCTGGAAATCCTTTTATTAATTCATTCCGCTACTACTGAGAAGTTTATGTGAGCGTTTTCCACGAGTTTGGGAAGTGTTTAATCATCAGTGTTTTTACGTTCATTTCCTTCTAATTCGGCTGCTTTAGAACGAGAAGTAAATGCATCATGCCCGTAAATGTTCAGTCTTTCCCTTCCTGCATCACCTCCCACTTTTGTAACAGCCAAAGACTGATGGAACAGTCCACACAGCAGCCTGAAGAAATAACATAAAACCCACCATAAAACCTACCTGTCCCTGCTGCTTATGATCCTTGTAAATATCATTGCTGATTTATTTATTTGTTTTAATTCCACGGTGGTTTTTAATCCATGTTTCGGAAACCTAATTATTCATCTTTTCCAGGCATATCATTAGTTTTATGAAGTAAAATCACTCACTTCACTCTATGTGATGTACTAGATATTTAAATAAGCCAAAAATTAATGAACCAGAGTAATGGTCAGGATAGTGGGTGAATACACATGAAACTGAAAGATCTGAGTTTTCAATTCAATCAACAACAAGAGTGTTGCCCTCCAAAACAGCTTTTCAAGCTTTCCTTCAACAACCACTTCCTCATAAAAAGCAGAGAGATTTACCTTGAATCTGATGTGTTTGTCAAACTGTTAGACATTGCAAATCAACCTAGAAAAAGAAGATTTTAGCACTATTTTTTAGAGCTGGATATAAACCCCTGGACAGAAGCACACAGGAACTGGAAGTTTTGACAGTTCAATAACCCCTTTGACCATCTCCAGTTGAGGAGGACAAGAACCCCTCAGGGCTGAGACTGAGCCCTTGGGTTGGATACAGGGTCGTGCAGCCCCGCAGGTTTCTGAACTACCCCTCTCGATGGCCAGCATCAATCTAGGTGTCAGTAAGAGAGAATATTTGTTTTGTCTGTAGTCAGAAGAGAATTGTCAGGCACTGTGGAGTACCAGGCACAGACACTGTTTGGTGTTCCCTATCTCAGGTGAAATGAGAAATAAAATTCCCAGTGTAACTTAAATATGGGCACAAATTGAAGGCTCTCTGTAACTCTGAAAGACCCATGGCATTGCAAAATTAATTTCAAAACTAATATCCTGCCTCATCCATAATTTTTCCTGAGTTTATATTTCACCGTAATTCCATAACAAAGACAGTTCTAATTCACGTTCCTGAAAGCAAAGAACCAAAACCATAAAACTTTGTTGCATATATTTGATCCAGTCTTGTTAGGATTATAAGGAAATGTAATGGAAAACAACAAAAATATTATCATGACAGTTAAAGACTCTTTGGTTCAGCCTCACATCCAAACATATTTCATGTAATTCCATAAGGTTACTTGGAAAATATGACTTTCTTCAGAGCCACACAGCTTCCACTGGACAGCACATACTGTCTAAACACTAATTCCTACTTAAATCAGTAATCTACTGTTTCTCATTTAGATTTCATAAATCTAATACAATATTAATAAACAGAGAACCAACTTCTGAGCAGAGACTATGGAAGCAGCAAAGCAGCTTCTATTTTTTAGTCCCATTTTCTGTTTTCCAAGTGAGTTAAGCAGATCCTAAGGGTCACTGAAAGTGACTTTTGAAACCCATGCAAGAATGTCAGCAACTCTACGGCTTGTATATAATTTTCTGCATCCTGAAAACAGTAATTTATGTGGAAGTAGGACTGAAATGTCATGACACGGCAGAATTACAATTGCTTGGATGTTTAAACTGTGCTTTTCCTGTTTATGAACGTACTTTGGTTCTTTTAAAGATGAGATTATATCCTAAATTCCTGAGGTTTATGAAGATTACCTTTAGTAGAATTGCCAAAATTCTTGTAGCTTTTAGCAGCAAAAGTTTAACAATTGCATTATCAATAAAAACAAAACAAACCTTAAGCTTAATTCCAGCTTCACTTCTGGAACAAAGGCAAACAGATTTGATTTTCACTTAAATATTGCAAGTTGGAATCAATAGAATTAGAGAATCATCAAGATTGGAAGAGACCTTTAAGATCATCCAGTCCAACCATCCACCCAGCACCGCCCCCTGTAACATGTGAACAGTTAAAAAAATTTGTTTAATATCTAATCTGAATTTCCCCTGTCTCATCTAAAGGCCATTTCCTCACATCCTCTCACTGCCGGCACAGCAGAAGAGAAGGAAAGCTCTTTCAATATAGTCAGTAAATAATTTTTAAAAACTCAGCTCAGCACAACCTGCATTTAAAAAGGGCAGAAATAATCAAAATAGCAAGAAAAGGAGCAAACTTTTCCAGATATTACTCTGGCTAATGAAGTGAGAGGTGAAAGTAAACTGTCTGAAATACATTTTGCCATAAAATTGTGTCCTGGAACAATCTCCTGCCAAATGAGAAGATAACAACGGAGGCCCTGAAGGATTTGTTACTGTGACTGATTTTGTTTAAGGGGTTCATACAAATTGTTTGGAAAAATGAAAGAGGCTGTAGGTTGTCAAAAGCTGCAGATTTATTAAAAAGAGCAGTAATGGATGGAAGCCTATCAGGGGTAGGAAATAAACACCAGGAATCTGAACAGAGTAGGACAATAGGGATTGAGAGATCATGTGCAGTGTCAGGAGATATGATATAATGCCTTTAGGGAGGCCCAGCAAAGGATTAAAAATAACTCAAGTTTGACAAGTCACAGAGAAGATGAATCATGGCTAATGACAAAAAGAAACAGCATGAAGACAGGATCACACAATTTGTGTCGTGCAGCAGTAAGGAAGTCAAAAGGTCAGCGAAGAATTGGGAAGTGAATCAGGCAGCTATGCCATGGATTCTCATCAAATAAACAGTTTTGAACTTTAAGGAGAGCATTTACAGACTTTGTGTGCTTTTAAAATGCAGCAGTGATTTCTTTTTTTTTTTTTTTAATTCATCTTCAGTCCAGCCTGGATTTTCTTCTTTTTTGCTATCAGAGCTGCATAACACAATTGGAGAAAACAACAGCTGAAATAAACACTTAAAACGAGAAATTGGTCAGTGATTACCATGGTGCACATACCAGGGGCAAGGGGATTACAGTGAAATTCCTCTTCTCTCTTTTGGCAGATTATCTGTTTAAGAGGCTGCTTTACAAAATATTCGCTCTGTTATAGTCAGTTTCTTTGGGAATGTTTGTTTTATAGCAGGGAAAATAAGGAAGGGAAAATGGTGGAAGGAAGAGGGGAAAGCAATGCTCACAAATCTCTGAAAAGGGAAATGTGTCATTGCCATAAGAGGCAGAGCAACAAGCAAACGAGCTCTGAGAATTTCACAGTTAGAAGACAAAAATGCTCCATCCAGTGAGATTCTAGGACTCTCATATTTTCAAACCCATGCACAAAGAATAGATGCTTGCACCCTCTCGAAATCCAAATTTTTTTCACAATTCTTCTTACTGTTTTCTATAGTGCTCACCCTCAGGGCTTAGTCCTGTATTCCATTATAATAATTCTTAATAACTACATGTAGTAAAGCCATGTTTATGCCACACATTGAACTATTTGCACATACCATTACCAGTTAGAAATACCTCTTATGGCAAAATCATACTAAAAAAAAAAAATAGAACAGATTTTTAAACTGCCAAGTAATGGTTCAGAGTAAATATGTCTCCCTCAGAAGAGAAAGATTTTCTTTCTTTTTTTTTTTTCTTTAAAATATATGCACTGGCTATGTGAATTGCATAGTTTTGAAGTAAAGAAACTTCTCTTCAACTTTAAACTTTAAATTAACTCTCTTTAAACTTTAGCTTCTCATTAAATATTAGCTTTTATTCAAAGAGCGATAAGTTGTATTTATGTCATTTAGACATTAAAATACATTCATATTTTATTTTGTTTCAAACTGCTGGGATTTACTGACATTTTGAGTGCTCTCAGAAAATGAAATCAGTTCCAGGTTTAGTGTCAGCAGCACAGGCTACTCCAAAATCAAAATCCAACTTATTAACCATGGAAAAAGAGCTTTAGGTTTGATGTGTCTCTAGACTCCATTCACGCACGTTACACTTGAACCTGCCTGTGAGAGGGCATGACCAGAAACACCAGATTTGCCAATAAAACCGAATTATTAGAAAAATCTCTAAATGCATATTTTCTTATTTCTTGTTTTACTGTGAAAATGACCAGTCTATGTTGTATTATCAGTTTTTTTTTCTGGGCAAAATTGAACTAAAAAATGGTTTTAATTAGAAAAAGCCCAAAACTTCAATTCTTCATCCTTATAGGTAGAGTGATAACCACACAACACCTGCACATATTAAGGTCATTTTCCATCCTTCCCACAACTTCCAAGGACATTCGCATGGTATAGGATATTTATTTTTATTTTTACAATAAGTAATCATTTAAATCTTTCACATAATAAAAAAAATTATCGTGATACTCCTAAGGATTGCAGTTTTGTTAAATATGCTAAGCGAAAAAGGTCAATTAATTTAAAAATAGGGCACTAGAGTGTGAAAGCAGAGTTTTCTGCTGTAAGCTCTGCATTCCAGTAGAGCATCTTGATTCACTGACAGAACATTTTTCTAAGAGAAGCAAACATTAACTGCAAAATATACAGGAACAAAGAAGTAATTTCAAGTTCAGTTACTATTTCTAGAGAGCTGGATCTACAAACATTGAAATTAGGGTTATAACTCAACTTCAGGTAAGGGAAAACCAGCCAGGGATGGTGGCCCTGCACACACTCTTTGCAAGGGTCCATTCAGAGCTCCAAGTTCTTTGGTGATACAAAAATCATCAGTGACACTCTTGTGTCTATGAATTTTGTCTTGAACAGGGCTCAGGCAGATATTCCTTTTAAAGCTCCATCAATAAATAACTTCTTTAATTCCTCTGTTCTGGAGTTAAAGCTTGGATCCTTACCCAGAATGAACAGACTTGTTGCAAAATAGCTAAAAGCCATCATAATGTTTCTTTAATAAATGCAAACCTTATTGACTGGGGGAAAATAAACCAGAATACAAATCAGTTTGTGACTGACTGTGCATTTCAGTACTAATGCTGTACAAGATAAGCTTAACAGTACTTGGGGATAATTTGTGCTTTTCATTTGTTTTTTGGCACAATCTAGGGGTCAAGTTTTATTTTTGTTTCAGTTCACAGCACAGCAGACCCGAGTTGCTCAATATTATTTTTTTTTTAAATATATTTACCTATTTGGTTTCCGTATCTGGCACGTGGCAGAACCTGCCTTCTCTTCACAGAACCATCTTCCAGCACCTTTTCACCTATGCTCACTATACCAGTCTAAATGTGACTCTATGGTCCAAAATTAGGAAAAACAGCAAGGAGACAGTGGGAAGAAGTTGGTCTTTCAAACTTATCCTGCAGCTACACCTCAGCTCTGAATGTAAAGCTGTCTCCTTGAGTCCCACCTGACTGCAAATTCTCATTAACACTTGGCAGTTTGAACAACTGCAGTGGTAATTTCACGAGAAGATTTGGCATTAACAAGAGACCAAGGAATAAATAAAGGACATTGAAAAGTTTTTTCATCCCTGCTTCTTTCAGGGTTTTTTTTTCACTGTTTAATGCCACATTCTATTGTACACATTCAATTGTCCCCCAGCCTTGCCCAGGATGGTTACAACTATAAAAGTGCCTGAAACGGAACACACACATCTGCTCATAAAGCAACTGCCAAGAGAAATTTCTGTATTGATGCAGAGCCTCTTATTGTTCTGAAAACTTGAATTTTAGCCCTTTTTGAGGGCCATAATTATGGACCAGATTATGGCACTATGTTTAAATAATTTGTCTCAGTTATCTAAGAAATTGTGTTTAAGAATTTACAGAAAGTACTGGGAGGGGAAAGGCAACAGTTATGATCATTAAATTCTACTTCATATCATGAGACTTAGGCTGTAGAATCCTGCCACTTGCATAAACACAAAAGAGGATGCAACACATGAAGTTAAAGACCACTCCTGCGAGAATCACTGGAATGACTTTGAAGATGACTGGCACCAGATGAAAAATGAGCCTAAACTTTAACACTACACCACCTAAGGTATATTAAATATTGGTCCCATTTCTCTGTCAGCGTACAAGCTGCTAGAAGAATTACCACTTAAGGTGCAAGGAATCAGGTGCCCTTTTGTCCCAGGGGATGCAAAGGAGAATTATTGAAATCTGATGACAACAAGCAGATGAAGCGAGATGCTCTCAGCTCAACACTGGCTGTGACAGGCATCTGTACAAGAAATTGATGATGGATGAAATCAGATGAGCCTCAGCCCATACCAATACCAAATCCACTTTTTTGCCTTTTTTTTTCATTGTTTACTAGGAAAAAAAAAAGGTTTCTTAGGCTAATGTATCTTTATTATCTACTTTCTAACTCTTTCAAGGAGTTGTTTTCCTCAGCTGTTGGACAAACCTTGCTTGTGCAAAAAATAAGATATATATTATAAAACTTTTTTTTTTTTTAATCTACTGAATAGATATTTTTAAAATAGCTGCTGCCTCCCTTTTCCATTAGAGCTGGCCAAATTCTGTGCAACGGATTGCTTTATTGTGGAGTCCAACTTTTGGCTCCCTGGTGCCAAAAGGCATAATAGATAAACAGCTGGAGCATTCTCTTCACTTGGAGATTACATTTGCCAAGAATGCTTTTGACTGTGAAAGCAAACACACACACAGACACGCACAGACAGGCACACCAGGGACAGGCTGAGAAAATCATCTCTGGAAAGCTGTAAACACTGCTCATTCCTTCTTTTGGGATGTCCTGTTATGATTAGGACTGGGCTGTGTAAGTAACTCGTAGTGCAGGAGAAAAACCACGCATGGAGATGGAAAATGAATTTCCTAAGATCATAAAGAGCAGCCACAACAGAGAGAGGAATGAAAGGCAGCAACATCCATGCTCTGATTTCCACACCATTCATTCATTCTCTCCTTGTTCCTGGGAAATTTGGATTGCACATTTAACTCCTTGTGGATTCTGCCTCTGGTTCAGTGCACATTTACTATTGTGTACTTCTCCACACGTGTAGGCTATGAAAAAGGACTTATTTTAGAAAACATCCATATGCTACGAGCTGAAATCTTTAAGAAAGGAGAAGCAATGGTACAAAGAAGAAACTGAGTTAATGCAACTCATGTGATGCAGGAATATTTTAGCAGCAGCACTTCAAACAAGACAACTGCAGTGGCAGCAATCAAGACCAAGGAAAAGATGGGAAGATGTGACTGCTTGGATTTAGGATCCTGGGAGGAAGATGTGGAGACCATTCCCCTGTAGCCAAGAATTAGGGTTATATCAAAGATGACATGCAAGCAACAAGTCTCAGTCTCTGAGAGAATCTCCAGCAGGAAAAGGTGGGGGATAGATGGAGCCAAGGTGAAGGCGCCGCCCTAAAACCTGCACTGAGGAAACCTGCAGGGGTGGCAGGCAGGACAGTTCCAGGGAAATACACAGGAAAAGAAGGTTTGGAGAGAATATGAGAGGAACTTGAAGGGGAGGAGCTGCAGACAGCACACACAGAGAGGTCAGTAAGGAATTCAGAGGTGAGGATGGAAATGGATTGTTTTAAGAGATGGAAACATCAAGTTTAAAATTATTGTTGTTGGATGGGGCTCTGAGCAACCTGAGCTGGTTGAAGATGCTCACTGTAGGGGGGGTTCCACCCTCAAAAGTCCCTTCCAACCCAAGCTATCCTTGGGTTTATCCTTGGCTAGCTAACCAAGCTATCTGACAGATTTTGACAGAGTGGACTTTTACTGGGAAAATAAGAAGCTTGATGAGAAGAGGTTTGTTAGGATGTGCACAAGGAGGAGAAAGGTAGGCTCTGAGCTAAGCTTATCGGGAGTTTTAAGGTCAGGCATTAAGACCATCTGCCCCAAAGAACTTACGCCTTCCACAACCGAAGTTCTTGCCCAGCCTGGAATTTTGCAGAGATCCAGCCTTTGTTGCTACATGGATCAAACTCACAGACGAGCTCCGAGTGTGAAATATCCCATCCGGCCTGCAGCACTCACCAGCCCTGAGACAGAAATAATAATAATAACGTGGTGAAATGGGATATGGCACACACCACCTGGCAGCTGTGCAAACAAGAAGAAGAACCCTATGAAGAACATTATTACACGTTTGGGGAACTGCTGATTACATTGCATGTCTAAGGTTAGACATTTCGGTGTGTAAAACTTGAGAACACAGTCTAAATTGTGGATAATTTAATAGGTTGCACATGGACTTCATCTCCAGTTTATTAATTCTTTTTTTATTCAACAATACATCTCTTTTTAAAAGACTTTCTTGCTTTTATGGTGAACTACTTAAGCTGTAGTTTCAAACACATGGAGCTGAAAAAAATAATTATTTTTCTGTACCAGTAGGAATATGTAAAATGGTTGGGTCCTATCAAGGTGTTCAGAATTGCCATAGAGCTGAGAGATCATATTTCAAATTATTCTATCACCTGCACAGATGGCAAATCCTCTTCCCCTTGGAAAGACCAATGGGATTTTTATTCATACCTTTTTGCCTTTCCCTCCCCCTTATGAAAGAGAACAACAGAAAGTGATTAAGGAGAGTGTGTTAATAAAAAAGCTCTTTAAACCAACAAGCTTATGGATTTTGAAGGACTGCCAAGAGAGTCATTAACAGAAAAATATTCAAAAGGCACTTAAACATGTTCTCTGACTTCAATAGATTTGTTTCTGTCACCCCACAAGAAAACAGAACAACAGAGAGCTCAGCCTCATCCCCTGGCTCGTTCTGTGTGCTCGGCAGTGCATTTCAATTACCCACTCAGGCCTGCCTTTGCTGCCAGAACTGCTCCCTCTCCATCCAAGAAACCCTCATCTTCCCCTCACCTATCTCACATGGACTATTTTCGCTATTTGAAGCTCTGACATCTCACTTCTTTAAGCCATCTCTATTTACCAGGGCAGTGTTATTTCATCACACATGACTTGTACGTGGTCCCCTTCGCATTACTGCATTCCTTTTTCAATCTCCTCTCACCTCCTCCTGCCAAACTGCTCATCTCTCTGAAATGCAGTGATATGTACACCACTCTGGTGCTGCAGCAGATGCTGCTTGGAAGATGAGAGGTCAAGTTCACAAATAAAATGGACCAATCTAAAACTGCAGATGGTTCAGTTTTCCAGTTATGGAGGAGTTGCTTGAATTAAATGCCACAGTAACTTGGAAACCAACCTCAAGCGTCTTGAACCTGTGGTCCTACAAGCAGCTGGCCTTTGCATCACCAAGAAATTATTCCTCTCAGTTCCCCTATAAATCCCCTATAAGCAGGAACATTATCAGCTAGTATTGATTTTCCTGTTCTTTCACGTTGTCTCAGGATTTAAAAGCGTTGCTGCGGAATGTGGAGCTGTAGAAAATTTGTTTTCTATGGAGTTCTGTTTCCTCAGGTCTTCTGTCACCCCCACCACAATACCCTTACACCTTTTATGTATCTCCTAGATTAACCCTGTGGTTTTCCGCCTCATCTCATCCTTTTTGTGATTGTCATAATCCCAGCTCCTTCCCTCCTGGTTTTTCCTCTTCAATATTCAGATTTCCTTCCCCTACTGCATAAAATTTTGGGCTCGTTGGCTCCCTTGGCAAGGAACAGTGCTTGTTGTGAGCAGTCCAGCTCTGTGCATTCCAACCATCCTAATGACCACTGCCTTGCTTCTGCCTAGCATCAACATGAATTGAGTCTCTCTTCTGATCCCAGATGCTGACTTCCACAAAATTCTGTCAAATCTGGCATGTGGAGTGACTGCTTAAGCCTCATTTCCTTAGGAAACCAGCTAAAATGTTTCACTTCCTTTCTCCAAACTGGATTAAATAACTGTGAGCTGGATGGTGCAACAGCAGGACAAACATGACCTGGTCAGGAACGGCGCCAGGGCTCACAGGTGCTTCTCTCCAAGCTTAAGGAAAACAGCTCATGGTGTTAACTCATCTTTCAGCCCTCAGAGTCTCCTAATTGCCCAGTGAATCATTCACCCCAGCTTGCTCTTCCCTCCCTCACTCCTCTCACACCTACTTCACCCTGAATTTGCGTTCAACACCTTTATCCTGAAGCACCAACAATAACAAAACCAAAAAGTTTGCTCCCATTTCCACAGCATCAAGGACAGACCCTTCTGAGGGTTGGCTACAGCACCTGGAAGACAAAACAGAGAAACATTTTTAAGTCCAGAATGATGAATGAACATGAAATAATCAGAGTACCGCTGCAATTAATGAAATATCCTGGAGGGGAAGGATGGACCTGTTGTAATGCTGGAGAAGAGCTGAAATTGTTCAAGTATTTGTGACAAAATACAAAAGGAGGATGGATCAGCAGTAAATCACAAGCTGACACAGCACTGTACTCATTGGCCCTTAATTTAACAGCGAAAACCACTTTTTTTTGCTGTACAATATATTCCTTTAAAACACAAAGAGCATGTAGTACCCACAGCTTTTCTCCCACTGAATTCAGTAAAATAAATGGCATTTGAAGTTACTTCCTTAGTAGCACTCAAAGCCTAACATAACATCCAGGCAGAATACCGAAACCAAGGATCTGAGCTGTTTGAACCAGTCTAAAAGACAAAAGAAATACTCAGTTAAATGCTGGCTATAAGATCCTGGCTTTTAAACAGCAGAGCTTGGACATGCAAGGCTGAAAAAACAGCAGCTCTGCTTCCCCAGATCTTGTCAGCAAAATATTTCAGAGAGGTTACAAATCTTAATTGGCCACAGCACCACATGTCATGAAGGGTAAGCAGTGCCACTTGTGTGCCAAGGAGGAGGAAAGGAGGACAATGGGAAGGAGCAAGAGGTCAAGCCTGGGCAGCAGGACAGCCTGGATTAACAGCCAGGCATTGCTGGATCTCAACCCAAGCTTAAAAATCACAGCTTCGACAACAAACAAAAAAATTGGTGGTCAAATGTGATTGAATTTGAGAGACTGTTCGATAATCAATCATGACAGGGTTAATTCTCCTAAACTCTCACTAGCAGATGCTAATCTACTCTGGAGTTCATCCATGATTCCAGGATAATTGTGAATGTAAATCTCCAAAAGCAGTTTCTAAGTGAAGAATTGTGTACAGCTTTCTTGTTTTATTCCTTTGCTCTGCCTCCCAAAATAATGAGGGACACACACGCACAAACAAAACCTTTAGCAAACACCTCCCATTAAAAACTAAAACGTAAATAACATCACACCTAGGAGAGGTGGTGACTATACAGATGGATTTAAAAAAAATTGAGCTCAACAAATTTTGAACAAACTTTTGTACTGCCAGAGGGAAAAAAAACCCCAAAACCAAGCAAATCAAAACACAAAAAAGTACATCCCAGAAATGCAATCAACACACAAGTAACACATTCCCTTATAGGGCTTCTACCAATGTTTGGAGAAATAATACTGTGAGTACACAATGAAAACCCCACTGCCATAAAGTCCTGCATAAAAGGTAAATGAAAGAAGAAATCGATAGAGAAATTAGCAAGGATGAGAAGTTCTGGAAGGAAAAAACCAAGACTTAAATTACGGAATTAAATGAGAAGGCGAGACATAGGGTTATCAGCAGTTATCTCCTGCTGGTAGACTGATGTCAGTGAAACACCTTTATAAGTGGAAAAATTCAGCATTTTTTCCCCTAAAATGCAAATGCTTTGCTGCCTGTTCTGGAGGGATCACCCTCACACTGTGTTCAAGTTGCTTTTCCCCACCCACCAGTAGACAGTAGGGGTTTCATATCAAGCACAACACGTGAAAGCAAATGAACGAGCTCCAAAACCTGAAATCTCCTGGAGAGAGCCCATCACAGCATGAGGAGCTTTTCCGCATTGATTGCAGTAGTTCTGAAAACAAAATGGTCAGGCCTGGAGCATGGCTGTTTAATTTCCCAAACAGAAGTCACAAAATTGTTTTTCTGAGGTTTTTTGAGCTTTCTTGGCCACATTCCCTCACTGGCCATGACAAATACAGGCTCTCCCTAAGATGAAACACTCAGAGCGCCTGTGCACTACGTTCAGGCCATACTCCTTCAACTGAAGCATAATTTGGGGTATTTTCTCTTATCCCTGGACATCTCTTGGGAAACTTACTGAACTTTTGATAATCTTTGAGACTTCAGTTTCATTTTCAAGTTAATTTAAAGCAGGGAAATGAATTTCAAAATAGTTTGGGGGGGAGAAGAGAGACAGAGGATGGGACTGAGAAAACAACTAACCAAATTTTGTTTCCTTGGGACACAAACCTAAAAAGGCATTTCTTGGGAAGCTGGATTCAGAACACAAGCTTAGAGTTTGGGCTCTGTAGCAGGCAGGGTTATCTTAAGAAACAAACTAAACCTAACAACTAAAAAGCCAGTTATTCTTCAAAATAATTTGAGAATCACAAGGAAAAACTAAACAAAACAGGGGGGAAGAAAATCCCAAAACACCCAAACAAACCGCACCATTGCACAGTTATTCAGTCTTTCTAAAGAGAGTCAAGACTCTCCAAGAGTCCTTGTGGTTTCACCTGTGCTTTTTCAAAGCATTTTGATCTTTCTGAGTGCTTTTTATTTTTCAGAATTGGAGGTAAGGAAGGAAATGTCAACATACATGGATTTGAGAGACTGGAAAACAGGCAGAGAAGGAAGAGCTGAATCCCTGGAGCTGACCAAAACATGGTTATAATATTGGTATTTCTGCAGTCAAACAAGCAACTGGTTGCCTGGCATCAAGCAGAACAATTTAAGGAATGGAGAAGTGTGATTTTGCAGAGATTTTTTTCCAGAAGTTAAATAATTTCATTTCAATGGCAATGAGGTCAGTAAAGCATAAATCCAAGAATACATCTCTAATTAAGTGATAAAGCTAATTGGATCTGAGTTTATTTCCTGATTAGAGCCTGCGCTGCTGAGATAAATGCCGAGGAAAAGCTGAGGGAAGGATTTCTCTTCTTTAAGCTCCTATTGAGGGACAAGCTATGATTTGATTTGATCACAACACTGTTTTTAATGTTTAAGATGCCTCGAAACAACACAGAGGACATCACTTTCATCAGTTAAGGAGATGTAAAAAGCAAGTGAGCTGATACACAACCATCACTTGATTCCCGAGCTCTGAGGTTTTTGGCATTACAAAATCTGAATGAATGAGGGCCCACTGAAATACAAAGAGATGTTGTCCTTGCTGTAGCTTAAATAAATCAAACTTCTATTTTTCTGAGTAAAAAATAGCAAAAAAAAAAAATTCCAACCACCACAAGCAAACAAACAAAACCCCCACAACCCAAAAAACCCCAAACTTTCTAGTATTTAACCAGAGTCAAATAAATAGCTTAAGTACATTTCTCAAATAGGCGCTGACTCTTGTGGAAAATCTAATCTGATTTTGCTTAGGAAGAAAGAAGCAAAAAGCCAGTGAGGAAGCTGATCCAGTTAGTGTTTTGCTTAAGGACACATTTCCCTTCAAGTGCAAAACCAGCATCATTGACTTTGATATTAAAGCATCTCACTGGACTGCATAGAAGTGCTAAATTCATTGGAGGATCAACCCCTGAATATCCAGGTGTAGCAGTAGGAAAGCAGACATGGATGTGAAATCACAGAGCTGCAGCAGAAATGTGTGCCCAAGTCTAAAGGGCTGGCTCCGAGAAGTGGAATTTTCCCAGAGGTCTCAGTAAGGGGTTAACTCAGATGCCAAGCAAATATAATTTAGATGTCAACATTGTTAATTATTTAATTGCTCATAAAAGCACAATTGGTGCAGACTCAGCGATGGATGACATCTCATTCTCAAGGCAAAGCTGGGGGGAAGGGAGGTTTGCTTTGGGAAATATCTCAGTTTGTATTGCCCCTGCATCCCCCCACCACCACAACTGCTGGAGGCAGCTGTCCCAAACTCCCAATGGGGAAGACACTTCCCACAAAACCCATGGATTTCCACAAATCCCGTGGATTCACCCACTCCCACAGAAGGGCCCAGGAGTGTGACAAGCTCTGCTTTTTGTCCTGGAGGAAACCAAAGCCATCAACAACACCATTTTTGTGTTACGTGTGATAACGTCTGGTCAGCAACAATTAGACGTTTCTTGGAGTAATTACTCTTCCTCACAGATTTACATTCTGAATTTATCCTTCTGTATTCATCTTGAGTGGGATATATTGTTCTGTCAGACCTCTTGTTTGGTCTGATTTTTAACCACAGTACCTCTAAGCTGATTAAGAAAAAATATTCCTCACTGGTAGAAACTGTTTTTCCCAAATAATTTTATCCTTAACTGAAACAGAAATTTTCACAGAATAACTTCTTGGAAAAAATATTTCCTTTTAAATGGTGTCTGGTGATGTACACATAAAATAAATATTTCATCTTCAGAAAAAGTGAAAGACAAAGTGAAAAACTCACATTTTTCTCTTCTATGATAGCCACGACTCTTTCTCCCTTCCAGGAGAAAAATCCAGGCTGGGGGAAAGTGCCTGGCTATCTGCTACAGCTATTGTCACACACGCATAGCTCTGAAATTCATTTTATTATGGTTATGAGACCTGCTTTTGTGCCACATTGTGGAACATCATATAGATTTATTCCACGCTTAACAGGACTTATTAATAGACTTGTCAAAGAAACCCAAACTAAACCACAAAACAAAAAAAAACTGTGGTTGTTAGGCTGATTTAAAATCATGTATGATCTTTTTTCAAAATTCCAGTTGAAGTTCTTAAGTTGCCGCTTTGGAATGAAATAATTAGCAATTTCAAAGCGTAGTTTTTAAATTTCGAGTGAAATGGCATAAAACCAGAAAAATATTGTGTAATAATGTTCAGTACTCTAAACAGATAAAATCTCTCTCCCTACATATTTCTGTCTCTCTCTCCACGTATTTCTATATCACCGAGACCCTACAGGAATCAGACTTGCTCTGCTTTACACTGCGTCCTAAAGAATGGAATTAGACCTAAATAAAACATACCAAGTCCCACCAAAAATCTCAGCAATTTCCTATTTAAATCACTTCACGGATTTATGATCTATGCATATTTTTCCTCAAGAGATTTGTCTTATTTCCAAATTACCACGTAGCCTGATAAAATTTGGGCATTGCAGGTCAAAGCTGCATGGCCAAAAGTATTTTGGTGGAAGGATTTCTTCGAAGAGAAGTGAATTTCTAATGCAGATAAGCTTTTGTGAATACTTCCTATTATCTCATTAGCATGTTTTCTCACCTCTGGACTTGGAAATCTCTTGCACAGTCTGGATTCCTAATCTCATTTAAACCCATATTTAAATGCAGAAAAACTGATTAGCCAATGTCCTTTGTGCTGCACAACCACATGTTTCACCCTTTTATAATGAAAAGTGTCATCCATCGCTTTTTATTTCTCTAACCTCACACTGAAAAAGGCCACGATGGGGTAATACTCTGTCTTTTCCCTGCAAATTCAAGGATTTGGGTTTTTCCACAAGTAAAACAGAGTCAAAAACACACTTTCCTCCAAAGATTTTTGCTGGGCTATATAGTAAGAGTTGATATTTCTTTTATAGGTGAACTATATTCAGAGTTTAAGTGTTGTCTATAAACCTCATTTCTTTAAATAGTGATGCTTGTATGAATTTCACAGTACTCACAAAATGTTTTTAAGTAATACGGATATTACAAGATCACAAATTCATGTTCCTTTGTATTGGGTCTTCTCGTTGTTCAAGTGAAAAGAGATTCAACCTCTACTTCTTATATTCTATTCACCATAATTCAATAAAATGAGATCATTTGAGTTAGGAGATACATTTTTTCCTCTCAAATCTCAGAAACTCTAAATATTTTATAGTTCAAATTAGATCTTGCCACACAGCTTGAATATTGTGAGAGACTCACAAAGTATTTCTAAAGTGAAACCTATTTAGAAAGAGTTATGAATTGCATCCATTACTCTCTACTTCTTTTGTTTCCTATTTTGAATTGTAGGACATAAATTTCTCATTCTTTCAAAGCCACAAGTACATCATTCAAATTTTCATGGTCAGTGCAATGCTGGGAGAGTGACATTAAAACCCCTTTTGTATGGGAAACTATCAAAATTGGCTTCACTTACTCCCATTGCTTTACAGATCACTCGCTGCAATTACTATGACTTTGGTTTTTTTAGTAAATCAAGGAAAACTAAGCAAAAGTCCCTCTTTTAATTCTCTAAACTTAGTTTTTGTATGGTTTTGAAATTAAGAATTACGTCTAAGAAAATTCTATAATAATCCAACGATTTTTTTCTAAAATAAAACACTCAATAAAAATAATTTTCTGTAAATTAGCATAGCCATTAATACATGAAAATATGTATGTATTTCTACTAAAACTGTATTTTTAATACTGAAAACTACACCGTGGTGTAGATCCTAATTCAGAGCAGGCTTTGAGAAATGCAACTGTCTATTTCCCACTGAGTTTCATCAGGGATATCCTTTAAAGGGTATGCTCTGATTATCACTGCACAGGTTTATGGTTCAATTTGTGATCTTCGTGTCAGAATTAAAGCTGTGGAGTGAGATGGCTCAATTAACCTCATCTGCAAATCATTTACAACACAGAACACCACGAGTGTGATACCAATCCCTAAATGTCTGGGATTTTTCCTGTATCAAAGTACACATGCAGTAATTGCTATTAACTGCCATTAATGCTGCTGGTATTTAAAATGGGATTAAAGATTTCACACTGGGGAGACAAAAAGACCAAAGACACTTTTTTGCTTTTAATTCAGTTACATCCATTTGAAAAAGAAAATTAAGGTTATCTAAACTGAAAACAAGACCCAGAGAGTCATCAGAAGGGGGAATCTCTCTTTTATCCAACCTGGGGCTTAATTAAGATGTGTAGCAGAATATTGCTGTTTCCTGACACATCCAGCTGATCTCTCATTCTCTTATTCGACCACTAAACCTGCTGCTATTCTCTGGGGTAAGAAGAGGGGAGCTACCATGGTTATGACACAAAATAAGTACAGGACATTTTTAATTAATTACATAACCATTTGAATTTCAGTGGAAATACAACTTAAGGAGCAGAGCAACAAATATACAATGAAGAGCTAATTAAGTAATGCCATGTACCACTCTGTGCCATTGTCATTTTTCCTAGCTTTCCTAGGAAAATAAAAGTAATTTTCAATTTTGTCAAGTATAAACACGTAATTTTAATCAACTGATACCTCATAAGTCACTTGGTAATTGTGGTTTCGCTTGAATGTTAATTCTAGTTTTAATTTTTTTTCTTTGCCTGCTCCTGCCAGTGGTTCTCAGCACTGCTCTGACTTTCATGTGCCTGCCTTTAGGATTTCCTAGAGTGAAAAGGAGTGTTGTGTCTTTAAGCCAGACTCCTTGTGCATGTTAACAAGCAAACATTCCACAGACACCTGATTTATAAAATTGCACACTCAGCCTGGTAACTTTTCCTCCTCCCAAACGCAGAACATGTGACAACAGAGAAGCTTTGGTGGAGGGAAAAAAAACCCAAAAAACAAGGGGAAGAGAGCCCCAGCCTTCTCCTCTGGTTCTGTGGGCTGCTCTCCTCTGGTTGCGTGATCAAAACAAAAAGGAAAAGCACGACAGAAAATCTCTGAATATCCAGCCTTTAAATATGCAGGAGCCTCAGGCACGCAGGAGCACAGCAGGTAAATGCATTCTCCAAACTGGAGGTGTGCAGGCAACAGACACAGCAAACCCCCTCACCCCAGCCTCCAACAACTCCTTTCAAGCTTCCAGCTCCTTTGCTAAAAGCAAAAATTTAACAAATTAAAGGGTGAGGGACAACTAAGCAAAGTTGATGTATAATTTGTGGTCGTAACGAAGCTGTCACTTTTCATATTTATCTAATGAGTGGTTGACTTGCCAAGACCATCAGGTACATGCTCATCTCGTCTGTTTGCACCTGCCACCTTTGTGACAGCATTTTAGAGGAAGAAAAGAGAAAATAATTGTTATTTAGCTCTTCTATATTAAACCATTGTTTTTTAAACTGACAGACAAAACTCATTTAATGCACGTATTGCACCTACTAAATTATTATTACATCCAGGTAACGAAACTTGTAAAAAATAAATTCCCCACTTAAATATAAAACCCACGGATGTTGTCAGAAGGAGATGCACTCTGCGAAATGCACCGAATGGAAAGCAGATTTTACCAAACTCACACGATCATTCCAAGTTCAGCACACTGGGCTGAAAAACAGTTTCAAACATAGGAAAACCAGCACTCTCCTGGACAATTTTCCAGCAGCAATCTTCCTGCACAGCCTTTTGGAGCACCTGATAAGAAGTACGACATATCCAGCCTGGCTTCCACCAGCAGAAGCAGAAATACGCTTATACATGCAGGTGATTTGCTAAGCAATGAGTATCAAAAGATGACTTTCTCCTGCTGGATTTCTCAAGGGAGCAGGTTAAAAACATGACCGAGAGCTCTCCAAGCTCCAAAACAGTGTCCCAGATTCCCGTCTCTTGTCCCCATCCCCTGCTGGAATCCCAGGTCAAATCCCTCCCGTCACCCCCGACCCCGCCACATCCATGCCAGATACTTAATTTTTTAAGAAATGAAGGAGATTTTAGTATTATATTGTGATGGAGAAAACTGAAAGTGTAAATACAAGAGCTATTAGACAATAGGGGGGAAGCAAATATCGTCAATAAACAGCATCAAGATTGTACAAAGTGAAAAAGAAATACCAGCATAAAACATAAACAAGGTTATGCTTAATCACAATGATAGCAAAATTCAGTTCATGATTTTCACAGTGGTTTGGCTATCATTAACTAAAATTGTCTTGTAAAGAGGTTTCCCGTTACACAATGAAATAATCCTAGCTATGTTTCACAGCTACTACAAAGCAGATTCCCCTCATTTCCTTAGCTAGCAGTAAAGCTAAATGAGGTACAAAGAATTCAGTTTTGAATTGTTAGTGAAGCGAATAAACCAGAGTTAAAAATACAGTCTCAGTCATAATATTTCATTTCATGGTGCTATAAAAGCCAGGTGTACTAATCACTCCAGCAATTAGATGAAATCACATTTAAGTGAATATTTAAATATAATGAAATTCACTACTCCTCTACCTGCGCCCTCCAGCCAGAAAAAGAAAGAATGAATCTACTTCAATGTGTTAGCTGCAGAAAATAAATACCTATTTAAACATTTTATCTATTAAAAATATAAAACCCACACACAAAATAAATCCTAATGATAATTACAGAGTCCATGGATTATGAACAACTAAAGCGATACAAGATATTTCACTCCACAGCATCATGGAACAATGTTTGCTCTCCTTCAACATTTGCACACAAAGCTGCAGGAGAACTGCACCAGGGGACAAACTCCAGCCCCTACTAAAACAAATTCTCCTGATGCTTTGCTCCTAATCAGGAGTAACACATGAAGAGAATACACAGGCTAGTGCTTAAGATAGCTTTGACCTTGGCAACCTCTCTTAGAGGGGTAAAACTTAGGGCTAAAACCAGAACTTCACAAGAAAAATTGCAACTTTGTTCACATTGTCCTAAATCCTGCTGAGGCTTGCATCACAGCCTGGCTTTGCTACACGCAATTTTTGTGAGATTGCTGCTGTTCAGGGGTTTTCTAACACAAGATTTTGTTTTGGTATTAATCATCCCTTCATTTGCATACAAAGGCTTTAAAAATGGATAGCAATGGACTCCATTCCACCTTCCCAGAGCCAGGATAAATCCAGGGGATTACCAAAACAGATATTATTTGAAACACAAATTGTATTATTTTATTGTGGGCTGATAGATAAGTTCTGGTATAATAAAGTGGAATAAATGTTGAGTCACTTTAATTAACATTAAAAACGGAGAAGAAAAAGCTCTCTATAACTCCCAGCAAGTTTATTCCACTTGTCAGCTTTCATCCACAACAAAACTAAATCACACTTGTCAGTATTTGCTATTAAGTACCTCATAAGTAGTTAATAAACTACTATTTCTATTTTCTCAACTATATATATAAAAAAAATTAGTTTGAATTCTTGAATTTTTTCTAGTGCAACTGCTTCATTCTTTTTAGAACAGAAGCAAACTATTGTTCCTGACCCTTCTATGCCTTATAATAGCATTAATCATGCTAAATTCTTTTGGTGCTCATGTGGATATAATGTAATTATAACAAATTCCTGAAGATAATTTCTTATTCCCCCTTGGTCTTCTGGACAAATCTAAAATACACCGAATTTTTATAAAGGAAAGCACACCAGAATATGATGAAATAGAGGTTATATATTAAATAATAAACAGCAACAAGGAAGAGTAAAAATTATTAAAATAAATGTGCTGTATGACAAAGACCAATTAATTTCTAATGTATTTTCCCATTTTCATGTCACTACCCAAACCAAACAATATTTGGAGAACCAGATTCTGTATCAGTAGTTTATAATTTTAAGAGTTCTCCTTTCCTTCTTTTCATATAACGAAAAAACCCTCACATGAGATATGAATTCATTTAGGATATAATCCTTCTAAAACACAGGGAAAACAATCAGGCACTGAACTTTCACCCTCTCAAATAACAAAGTCTAGCAAATGTACAAATTTAAGATTCAAAAAAAAAGAAAAAATATGCAGAAAAAGAAGAAATGTTAGCTGTTATTATGGAAGTTTAACATAGTGTATTTAGAAAGGAATCCTGTAGTAGGACTTCAATATGAAAAGTGTACCCACTGAGATTTAAGATAAAAAGAAACTATTTCTGCAGCATTTCTCAATAACAGTAAATACTAGACACTACAATTTTTATAATATATTTTTTAAAATATGTGTCCTAAACCAGTGTATTCTTCAAAATAAGTATCATTTGTGAGAAAATTATAACATAACTGTGGTAGTTAATCCATAAAGCAGAAAAACTTCACGATTTCTTACAGCTGAAAAAGACTAATTACAACAACTTGAAGTATCAATTATCCAGAAAAAGTAGAATTTAAAATAAATTTTGTTAAAATGCTGCTCCTATATGTAGCCTTTAGTACGATTCTTTTCCTCTTAGAAATCAAATAAGGTTCTACTGGAGATCACCAGGAACAAATGGAAGTTTAGGACCAGAGCAAGAGTGATTTCACAGCAGTGAAACACACAAATAAAATAATTCTCTGAGAACATTTTACACAGTGGAGGTCCAACATTGTCCAGTCAGCAATCTAACAAAAATTACATAATTTTTTATGTGTTGAACAATGTCCATGAAAATGAAACATCATTAAGTTCCTAAGCAGCATGATTTGATTGTTTTAAAATCCCACCCCTGATCCCTTCATGATGCACCCTTTCATACTCTCCCACATTATCTCTCGTATCACATACAGAGGAATCCAATATTTTAAAATTTAACTGGCTGATGGAATGCAAGTATTTAAGTTTTCATGAAAAGGAAAATCCTCTGCTGAAGAAATGGCTGATTATTGCTTAGATATAGGATTAAAGAAAAAAACAGTGTTTAAGGCTATAAACTTCCCAGTAGCCAGAAGTATGATTTCCTCTGTTTACACGACACGAAGCAGAGAGGGTGCCCCTTCCTGCTCACACCTCGTGGATGTTGCTACAGCAGAGTAAATAATTATAAACATTTCCCTTTGTACAGTCTGACTTTGTTGATAACAGCAACTCCAGCGAGCCCCTTGCTTACAAATCCAATAGTACGTGGCACTCGAGTATTTATTTTTCTAAGATGCAATTGGAAAAACTGTGGATGCGGGAGCAGCCTCTGATGTGTCAATACCACTTCGTTTTCACCTTTGGGCACCACTAAAATAGATGCTGCTCTCCCAGGTTTCCCTCATATCGCGTGCAGTGCAGGGCAGGCTGAGGCCAAGTGGCAGAATCCACCCCACGTGTTTGCACAGACTGAAAACAAACGGAATCCAGGCATCGCCACAGAAAAACCAGAGCAAAATGGATACACGCACATGGAAACAGGGATGTGCTTAAGACAAACGCCCACCCCACCCAAAAAAATAAACCAAAATAAAAATCAGATTGTACCGAGCAGTGAATCTGTAAACTGCTTTCCACAAGTCAGAGGTTTGCACTTTGTAAAGCCAATATCTTTGTAAAGAAAACGTCCGTGACAGAAAGAGACACTCAATAAATTCTTGCTTCCTTCCAAGCTCTCTGCAGATTAGGCATGGGAATTCCCTCCACTGACCCCTTTATTTGTGAGAAGCTGAAGAACAAAATCAAGAAATGAAGCCTGGAGCTTCCCTTCTCCCTGACCTCTCACTCCCCAGCCCAGTTCCCCCTTCCTGCACATTTCCAGTTACTCGAAAGGGAAAGATGCACAAACCTCAGCGATGCATTCACATCTCCTCATTCTACAATTAGGGGCCTTTATTCCTGCCTGGGTCCACACTTCCCTGCTATTTATTTCAGCTCCTGGCTGTTGCTGTGGGCGGGGAGGCAGAGGAAGGTAATTCTGAGTTCCCAGACCTCCTTAAACTGCTCAGAGCAGCATGGCTAATCTGACCACACAATATTCAGAACAAGTGCTCGTACAGAGAACCTTCCCCTTTGTTTAAAAAAAGCAAAACAAACCAGAAAACCCTTCCCCCTCCCAGCCACCTTGCCTGTGCATTAAAAGCATTTTTTTTCCCATACTGTGGCTTTTTCCTCCCCTCCACCCCCCATCTCCATATGCCTCCCCAACAGCCTCTTTTGGGGGGCCTGAACCAGCTGCTATTTTGGCATGTACAAATAACACCTCTGGAGTGTCATCTTCATACGAATAATGGTACTGTTCGCATGAGGAAGGTGCCTGAGGTGCCCCTCACAATGAGATTAAAAAGCAAAATTTAAAAAAAAAAATGTAATCTTTGGCTTTTAGTTGCTTGTGGTTGAATCCATGGCCATGGCTGCACTTCGTGTGGTGTTATCTGCTTCTCCCAGCAAGCCTTCTCTCCTCTGCAGCAGATTTTGCTGCCGTTCCATCAGGCTTCACTCCTAAGTGGCTTCCAAAACACCAAAAACCAGCAGTGTGAGAGAAACTCAGCTGCCACTGAGGGCAGCCCAGACCGTGCGCTGCATTTACCTTTCCCTTTACACTGAATTTCATCTTCTGTACCAGATTCTGGCTGCCTCAGAAAGGGAGGATTTCAATATCACACAAAAAGTGAGCAGTTCACATAATTGTCACCATTTTTTCCTTCCACTGTCTGAGTGACATTAAAAAATAATAAATAAATAAATAAAAGAAGGAGGAGAGCACTGTTTCTTTACAAGGAAGGAAAAAAGAAGCACCATTTCATTTCTGTCTGGGGGTTTTGCTTAACACCCGTGATTGTTCACACAATCCTGCTTGCAAAAAAATATTTGTTTGATATAAAGGACATTGAATAATTTATGCAATATTTAATAATGCAGTAAACCAGGGAGAGTTCAGCAAGGCAGGCATGGCACTCTACATTATTTGCCTTGCCCGCCTTGCTTTTCCAAATAAACCCCCACCCTTAAACACCATTAGCACATGCAATATAACAAAAAAAGAAGTAGAAATACTGCCTAATTTGGAAATTAAACAAAGCATCTGCTGTTAATTCAGAGACTACAGCATCAATTTTCCATGTCATGTATTTTTGATTAAAAAAAGGGCTTCAAGAACAAAATCAAAATGAATGGAACAGGATTTATACCAGCTTCCAGTTCACTCCAAGTGGGTCCAGAAGCCACAGGAACAGAGTCACAGCAGAGCATTAGTGTGGTAATAAATGACTGATGGTTCTCCAGCCTCCTGCACGGGGTATCCTGAAAGCAAATACATTTTAGAATACCAATGATTTCATGAAGCCAAGTCCAAAGCTTTCACAGCATATTAAGGGACTCCTGACTTTTCATTATTTAAACAGCCATAGTATACATGAGCAACAGATCAACTTCCAGGGCAATTTACCTTGTTTTGTGGCTTTTTAAAAAGCTTTTAATATACCTTTTACTCCTTCCTCAAATCCAAGTTCTTTTCCCGTTTTGGCATCTCCAACCTAGCTTTTAAGAGATGTTGTTTTTCTGAGTAAGAACAGCAGGAAAAACTCTGTACCTACAGAAAAATGTTTAGAATATTATGTAACTTTATAAAGAAGATCTCCATTTCTTCCTCCTGTTTTCACATTTCTTAAATATTTTGGTGAGCCATCCACCAAGGCCTGATTTTTAAATAGTAGAGAGATAAGCAGGGCATCAAATGTTTGGATGTTAAAAGGTAAAATATATAAGTCTAGGTTTTGAGTACTTTTGTGTCCTCCAAATTACAACTCAATGCTTAGTCTGTTGAATTAACTCCATTGATTATAGGTTTTTTCTTTTGGGACTGTCCATTTTGCTGTTCAAGAATAAAATGTGTTTTACTGAAACCAATGTGATCTTGCAGTTCTCCTAAATTTATTATTAATAGTTTGTGCTTTTTCTCCTTAAAAAGACCCAACCATTCACACAAAAAAAACGGGCTAGAGTCTTTAAATTGTATTATTTTGTACTGAAAAAAAGGCAAAATATTATGTTTTTCCTACCAAAAAATTATGTCACTGAAGAACATACATATTTATATTCCATCTTTCTTTTCATAAACACTGGCTTTAAAGATAAAAAACAATAGATTGGAAGTTTACAACTTTGTTTTCATCACCAGCCTCAGGATCCAAAGGAGACTGTTTTTACTTGGGCTGCACTCATGTGAAAAAGTAAAAATTGAAATCAATCCTTATGATCTCTCACCTGAGCTAAAGCAAATTGTTCTATTTGTCAACATCCTTGTTTGCCATGAGAATTCCTAATGCAAGTTATGTTTCATTGCAAACCATAACATGCATTGAATGCCCAGATATCGCTTCAAACCAGATTTTCTCATGGATAAATTCGTTTCCAAATTTTATTTTCCCTGACAGATTTATTGTTTTAATCACTTCAGAAAGAGTTCGTTGCTTCAATGACTTAAGTGTCCTCTCATGACATAGGATGACTCAGGGATGGTGGCCTCAGGGAACTTAAAGATCTTCGTTCTGTTGAAACAGGGGCTTTTACCAGTCTCTACTTGAGCTCTTCCAGAATTTTTGTGGACTCACTGAGCAATGTAACAAGCTCACAACACTCATAACGAAAGGCCAATAATAACAACTAAAAATAAGCTCCAAACTCTACCAAGGAGAGATCACCAAAGATTAATCATTGTGGTAATTAATCTATCAGCATTGTAGAAAGCACCAAAACAAAGGCAATGCCTTTTCATTATTGTATTTAAATCTTTTATACAGTTCACGTTCATCAACGTAGTCATGAGGCACTAAATTGCAAGGGAGATGAAGGAGCACATCAAGTTCAATTCCTGCAAAATAAACAAGAGTGTGCAGCTGCTTAATGACTGTGTTTGTATCTAGAAAGGCTTTATCATTACAATGCACTCTGCTATTTACAGAGGAGATAAATCCCACTGGTTCTCAACTGAAAAAAGTCCAACTATTAGGCTAAATTTCACTTTTGTCTACCTAGTTCCACATTTGCCATTCTACAATCCATCCATTTCAGAGCACGCAGGGAGTGCAGAGATAAAACAAAGGGCAGGAGGGCAGAGAGAGATTTTTTCCAGGTCTGAAAACAAGATCATTTTGCGGGAAGACAAGCACATACGTTGCCTTTTTCCCTCCCAGAATCCAAGCCTGAAAAGCAAGTTAAAACCTGCAGATGGCCTCTTCCATTTCCAGCAAGAGGCAGGGGAGGAGGGAGATGCAAAGTGGGCAGCTGCTGAGGCAGAGCTAATCTGAGAGGACAGTTCCTGCTTATTATAGAGCCATTGCTGATAATAAAACCTGAACCAAACTGCCGACTGCAATCCAACGGAGACTCCCCGCTTCTTTAATTTTTAAACTTATAGAAGCACTTGACACTGAGGTGGATCAAATATCCCTAGTTAGCGTGCAAATACTTACTTAAGCAGCCCAGCAGGCCCCAATCTGTGCAAAAATTTCAGGTGAGCAGCGTGAAACAGCCCCTAATTACGACGTTCCATTACCTCTTTTCCGAGCGTCACAATTGGCCCTAAGTGGTCACGGCCGATTTATTTCAATTAGTTTTTCACGGGCTCGGAGTTATGACAAATTCATGTTTTGGCTGCAGGAAATTGGTGGCAATCACGAAACCACCAAAACATCAAAACATCAGGGAGTGCCCCTGCTAGCAGGGAATTGGTGGCTCAAATCCCTGGGCTGGCAGCAGGGAGGAGAGCCTGACAGAGGGTGGGGAGAGGACCACTCCAGCTTCTCCTGGGTGTTTCCTGCCCTTTTAAAGGCTAGGAAAAATAAAAAAAGTGCCTCCCCTAGATGGCACTAGGAAAAGAATGTTGTGTTCTAGTGCTCCAGCAAAGAACAGCTCTTTGGATGCAGAATGTTTATCTGGTTTTTTGCCTTTTTGTCTCTGTCCACACAGTGGCTGCACATAAAAAGCAGTTGTAGAAGCTGTCCACAGTTTATATGGGTTATATCTCAAGTGATGACATTAGGAAGTACATCTAAAAAAGCAGGAACTGGCAACACAACAAAAGAATTCCATTTATGCCAATAAAAGAAAAAATATCACATTTCAGTCAGATTCAAGTGCAATGTCAAATTCAGATGTAAGCAAATTTCTTCCTGAAATCAAAGGCATTGAATTTGACTCCTTGTCTTTTTAAATAACACCTTTGCTATTAAAAAAAGCATCAGCTTCACACTCTTTAATGTAAGCATTAAATTTAACAGCCTGAAATGTTTTCGCGGAGTCATTAATTTCAACAGCCTGTCAGGTAAATTCAAGTGATTGAAACTCACCTATCTTTCACAGATCAAAATACCTCGCTTCCTTCCCAAACTTGATTTAAATCCATAAATCTTCTGGTTAGTAATTCTTTCCTTTCTTAGTTTTCCCTTTCTATACCACAGAGGGGAAAAAAAAAACCTGACAGCACTAAAGAAAAATGTTGTGGTATTAAATGCTAGTAATCTACGAAATCCATTGTGATGCAGTCTCATGGCATGATTATATTGATTTTCTGTAGGATATGCAAGTGCGTGCCCTATAAATATTGTGATAAATTAAGCTCCAGGAGGATAATTTTCATAGCACTACAAGGAAATCAAAGCTATGTGGAAATTTTGCTACATCCAGGGAAAGTACAGGTAAAAGCATGGTTTGGTTTTTCAATATTGGGGGCCTATTTCAAAAGTACCCACATGCCTCAAATTACTTCAACGGCTCACTGTTACAATTTACCTTCCAGAAGAACATTTGTTTTCTCAAAACATTGAATTTGTGTCTGGTAGAAGAGCTGGTTGATTATCTTCTGAAAAAAACCCAATTTTCCATTTTAAAAACATGAGCTCTTCATACATATGAAACATTTGTCAGGAATGTGACTATTCTGAAGAATTTTAACATTGAAAGAATAAAAGTATCTTTATTTCTTTATATTTTTTAATACTCCACTGAGAGACATATATGTGTATATAAGAACACTATGAAAACTAAAGGTTTATTTCCAAATAAGAAAGCATTAAAATCAGTGTTCCACTACAAAAAAACATGTTTCAGAAATTAGTCATTTGGGTTCTCACAGAAAAGCAGTTCTTATCCCTTTCTATGTCTATTTGTATTAACATTGGAATAAAAAGACTAAATTTGTGGAGAATAAAATTATACCCATAGTGATAAAATATTTTTTTAAGTAAAAAATAATCTCTAAAATAAAGTGACTACATATCTTTGGTTTTCAATAAACATATCCTTAATTTTACCAGGTTTATTCAATATTTTTTTAATCATTCTTCAACTTTCACTGAAATATATCAGTAATAAACTTGATCTGAAGTTACTAAAACTGCCAGCATCCCACGATTAAGACTGTGGCAGAAGTGGTAACTCTAAAACCATATTTAATTTTATTCCAGCAAGATTTTCCAATGGGAAGACAGACTGATGCAATTTTAGAGAAAATAATTAGGTATTTGTTCATTTCCAGTCAAATTCTTCATCCATCAGCTCCGTGAGAAAGAAATATGGATTTTTCACAATGGTCATGAGCAACACTTCAGTTTGGGACTTGTTTAAATATTACTTAAAAATACATTTCCTTCTGGGAAAGAATAATTCCCAAGAGTTTTAGCAATCTGAAAGGACAATTCCCGAGGCTAGAAAATTAAATAATTTCATTTTCTAAGGATCTAAAGGCGTTGTATAGTACCACAGCAGCACAAGAGAGAGGTTCCTCATACCAGAAGTCCAAATTCACACTTCAAAGTTCCTCTTTGTTTATAAAACAATGCAATTGCTTTGTAATTTTTTGTCCTGCCTCTAACTGCAAATTAAACATATGGCCAAAAGGTACTTCTAATAAATATTTCCCTGTAACTTGATCCTCCATGGAGATACAGGCACTCAGGGAGAAATACATCATGCTGCCCAAATTAGAAGAGCATCACAAAAATACATTGTTTAGATGTCAAAGAAATTTTTTTTAAAATAGTACTTTGTCAATGAAAATACATATACAACATTTTAATCACTGCCGGCCTAAAGAATGTAAAAATCAAACTGGGTAGAGTTTCTGAGAGCTGGAAAACATTTCAAGCTCCTCTAGCATGCAGGGACACGAAGTAACTGCCTTGTGAGGGCACACCTCAGCATTTTCACGTATTGAAAGTTGACAAAATAACATTTTCTGTTATGCGGGAAGTAGTTTTGTGGGTGAGGAAAAAAAAAAATTGAAAACTTTCGTTTTACAGCCCTCAAATCAAATGCTGACTTGTATGTAGTACGCTTTTGAGCACATGCAACATAGGAATAAGGCAATTCGCTGAAAGTAGATGTCCTTGCCACTAAAAAAAAAAGCTGAGTTCCAGTATCCAGATAGCTAAAATGAGAAATTTCAGTTGGAAGAGATCTTCCAGGTGCACCCGGCTAGAAGTGATCTAATTTCTAGTCACAGGCGAGTGACGTTTAGGAACAGCTTTAAACAGAGTGCACTGTGTCACTTCTGCAGCAGCCCTTTTGTCAGGCGCTGTATTTTGACAGAAGATTCCCATTACAGTCACTGCCCCGATTAACGTGAGGGTACGGTTCAACCAGCTTCAGAGCCATCAGCAACAACTGGAAAACCCCGAGTGTGTCTAATTGGCATGTACTGTGTATTAAGCAGAAGCTAAAAAAAATGAAAACAGCATTTAACCTTTAAGTAGAAGCACAAAGCATCACCTTTAAGCACCAAAACTTGAGGACAAGGACAGTTATTTTTTAAATTTTTGTTTGGTTGTCCAAGTTTTTTTGCAAAGCAGCTCTTTTAGATACACCAAACTATTGTGTGCACACACCTCCATATTATTTTGTGTTCCACTGGCCATGGAAGTTGCTTCTAAAGGAATTTAACATACTTTGGTTTTCAGGAGTGCTGCATGCATGCAAACTGCTGTTCTGGCTCAGGGACATAAAACAGCCTGCAGCAAAGAAACGTTCAGCCCAGCCCCTCAGAAATCCCCTGACAAAATGGGTACTCACAATATTTTTACTATTATTATTCCTGGTTTTTTCCTGTGTTATGGGCTGTTCTCCTCAAACTTTGAGCAGTTTCAGTACCAGATCTAAAAATTATCCATCTCTCTCAGGTTTTCATTGCTTTTTGCTGTTATTTGAGTCTTCAGCTTTCAGAATTCACTTCCAGAATTTCCAAGCAATCCTCCTCTATTCTTTTCTCCAGTGTTACTGTTCTTTTATGGTCTCTTCCTCAACTTGGGACTTACTTAAAAGCAGGGAACAGCATAAGCCCACAGAGAATGGAATTTTCTGCTTTTATGGGCTGTTGGTCTTCAATGAAAAATTTCTAATATGATCTGTTAAAGTTTCTGCTGAAGAACTTCAGAGTCTGCCAGAACCTGACCTACCTCCATGTTTGAAAACCTTTTGCAGCACACATTCCTTGTTCAATCTTCGCAATAAAACATTCTAGTCCCTTTATGGCTTTATTTTTTTTTTTTTTATTCTGTTTGCACAGTCATTAATGGCCCTTCCTAGACACTTGATCCATTTTCCATATGACCCATTTGCTCATCTGTTTCTCCAACTGCAGAACCAGGGGTCAGGAATATAATATGCTTGAACAGGAAGTCTCTTAACTTTTCAGTCCCAAACATTAGCAAAGTTACACCCAGGATTTTTAATTCGATGCAGCCTTGCCAAAAATACAAAAGTGAAATAATTTAAGGCAGTCTTCGGAAAATAAAAAAAATTGGAAACAAATAGGGCAATGCAATGAGTTTTATTAAAATACTGGGTTTCTTCAGGCTGAGTTCTAAACTGAAACCACAGCTTTAATCAACCCTTAATTACATAACTTAATGCACGCCAGAAGTTAAATTCAGCCATCCAATTAAGAGAAAGTATAAGTAAACATGGATTCATTTCTAAGAAGAAAAACATCACAGAGAGGCCATCACTCAATTCAATCGCCTCCCAGACCTCATGAAAATGAAAATATTTTGCCAGGGTTGTTTTGCTTTCTGGTAACATAACCAGCCTTTGAATTTCGACATTGTTACCTCTGACTATCATGCTTAAGTCTTTTGGGAGGATAGAAAATTCATAAAATGTCAGATAAACAACCCAGGAAGATCCTCTCCATGAAATGGAGGGGCTAAACCTGTAGGATATCAACTCAACACAAAATACTGATGTGGTCTTGTAGAAGAGGTTTTGAATTACAGGATTTGTTAAATCCAAAGAACAGCCTGAAAAGACTTTTCCTGCCACTGAGTAGATTAGCAAACTTCTTGGTGAATTTCATACGTTGATTTCAAGAGAGCAGAAGGACCAGAAATAGTTAAATCTGTTTTGCTTTGTGACATCCTTTCCAAGAAGAAAAGATAGATGTGAATTTTTAGAGAAGTGCAAGATATACAAGGTGTTCTAAATACAAACTCAACAATCATTAAAACTCAGATTAAGTTCTCAGAAAGTCTTTCCAGAAGTTCTCGGTTCACCTTCATTAGAGACTGACATCAGTGTAAACAGTTATTCCCAGGAGCACTTCAACACTTACAGTATCACTGAAAACTGTGTTTCCTGTACAAGTGCTGAGTAAAGAATTAAAAATTGTACATTCTGTTTTCCAGAGAGTGGGAGAAGGGGAGGGAGAGAAAGATCAGCACCCTGATGAGTGACTGAGGGAGCTGGGTTGCTCCCTGGAAGGAGGTTGGTGTCTTCTCCCAGGTAAAAAACAACAGAATGAGAAGAAATGTCCTCCTGTTGTGACAGGGGAGGTTTAGATTGCATATTAAGGAAAAAAAAAATAAATTTTCATGAAAAGGGTGGTCAAGCCCTGGAACAGGCTGCCCAGGGAAGTGATTGAGTCAAAACTTCTTTCCCTTTGGGCAATCTCTATGAAGACATAAGCAAAGAGAACAAAACTATGTCTAGAGATGATATCTTTTCCATCGCAGTCAGAGAAACCTTCAGGTAATTACACAGCACTTTTTCCTCTAATTCTCACCAATTTATGTGGGATGAAATGGTATTCTAGACCTTTCAAAAACTATCTCAGTTTGGTAGAGAAAGATCTATTTTTAATTTGCCCAGCCCCATCCAAAGGAAAACACCTGTGTATTTTTTGTCTGCAAGCATAGATTTGAAGAAGTTGGGATTCAGTTAACACAGGGCATTTTACAGTAATTCATCCACAGCAGACTCTTGTTTAATTACCACAGAAAAAGTAAAACAGTGGTAAATTTGAGTCAGGAAACCACTCTACCATAGAGGAGCAACGTATTACTTTTGTAGTAATGAATTTCCATCGTAGCTTATTATACAGTTGGGTGTGGGGGTGGAATCTGTCATTGTGGTATCTGGATTAGGATTATAGCGTTTTTGGGGCTGGATGAGATAGAGTTCAGGTTGCTCAGGGCTCAATCCAGTCAAGTCCTGAAAGGCCAGAGATTGCCCTGAGAAACTCCTCAGCTGTCTTGGTGTGCCAAAGGGGAAAAAATTTCTCCCAATATCCAACCCAAACAGGTTTATTTCAATTTCTGCCTATTGTATCTCATCTTTCCAGTGTGTACTACTATGAAGAGCCTGGTTTCAAACTCCTGAGACTGTATTTTACATATATCCTTATGATTTGGATCAATTCCTGCTTTCTAAATAGTGATTAATATCACTCACAAACAATGCATGCAATTAACCAAATAGCATAACATGCCGAAAACCCATATTCAGTACTTTAAAAACCCCAATCATTTTACCCTTAGAACAATTTTTGGAACCAGCTGTTTGGCTGGTGAAGGACCAGTGATATGACCACACTCTCAGGGTACGAAGGCAGAAGGCATAAAGCATAATTCTGGAATATTTACGAAGATTATAGGTACACAGGCTGGAGAGAATGAATGATTGATGCTAGAAGACAGTATTACCCAAAAGAAAAATGAGGTAAAAGCAGCAAAAATCCCTTTTAAGCCACAATATAACTTTCTGAGTCTGTTCCAGCAGAAGACTGGCAGCTCTTTCTTTGCTTCCTCCGTCTCTAGCTGACACTTGCTCAAACCCCTCAAACAATATTGTCCTCTAGCTGGGAGAATTATTTGGTTTATTGCTCCCATTATCACAGAGTCAGGCCATGAGATATCAGACTGTTGATTTCTGCCAGGGCACTGCACAGAACATACGAGAAAACACAGAGACTTCAGGTGTTCTCAAAGTCACAGAAGAGCAGGAAAGCTCTAGGCCATATCGAGACCACCAAAAATTTGATGCTGCTGGTCAGCAGCAGCCAAAAAAAATAAATTCCTCCCTCTCCCCACAGCACCAATAATTTGGAGCATATGCACACTGTAGTCCCTTGGGACCCTGGATGCATTCTGTTTTCAGAAACATCCCCAAAGCTGCCACAGGGAAAATAACTGGAGAGAGACATATGCTGCAAAGATGAACCAGAAATCATCGCAAAACTGGAGAAGAAGAGTCTGGGGAAGTCCATATAAGTCTGTCTGGTAACAATCTGCACTCACTTTCAGTAATAAGAAAAATTAAAGCTGTGCAAGACAGAATTTATTCTGCAAACCATGAGCTCATGTTGATGGCTAAACCTGACCACACAGCCACCAGCAAGACAGCTGTGGAAACTTCAGAAACATATGATCTTGTTTAGCTGCAAATTAAGAGCATCGATGCAGGAATTCCTAGGTGAAGTTTCATCACCAAAATTACATCAGGAAATCAAATTGGGCCCCACAAAAATGCAGCTCTGTGCAGCTATTACTGATCAATAACATTAATTCTGTAGCAGTGACTGTAACACTTGTCTTTGCTGAGAGACGTAGCACAGTCTGAGACCAATAACCCTGTGATACAGTACACGAGCTGTCCAATAAAACACAGGGTAAACCTGTCTGTGATTGAAGAAAATATATTGTCATTCAGAAAACTAAGTGCCCTAAAATAATTGTGTGGTACGAGCCCAGGCTCACCAGTGAGTATTCAGCAGTGATTCTCTCTCTGATCAAATTACAGAGCTTCTCAATAATGATTTTATGACTTCCATTACATTAAATGCCACGGTGCCTTTATCAGCAAGAAAAACGGTACCTGCAGTGCCAAGCGCAAAATTTATCAGCCACCACCCCTGAATGAGGAGTGCACTGCTGGTGCTGATGCTTTTCCAAACACAGAAATAAATTAAGGTTACTGGGTTATAAGTAGATCATGAAAAGGTTGACTTGAGGCATTATTCACCATCCTCTGCCACACGTCCCCGGGGGTGCAATATGGCACAGAGACGCTTTTATGGAGTGTCCTTCCAGAATTATTCCCATGATGCTGAGAACAGTTACTGAACGTGACATCCTGCCACACATAGCAGCCTTTTTGGGCAGCCTGGAACAAATCTTTGGGCACATCTTTGATGACAGACGTGGCCTGAGAAGGAACAGACACCCCCAACCCCCAGCACTGCTCGCAGGTGATACATCAGATTAAACCACCACCCATAAATTCATCAAAAGCCTGGAGCTAAATAAAGGCTTGCACACCGAGTTCCAGATCAAACCTACTTTAAAATAAGATATAAATATGCCTGAATCTTTTAACCAAATTGCTGCATCCACTTAAGCATGTGTAGAACAGGAGCAATGGTAATGATCTGCTTGTAAGATAAGCAACGACTGCAGAATATTTAAAAAACCCTTTGATGTTGCTCTACTACAACAAGATGATATCATTCCTATTGTCAGCCTGCTACACTCGAGGCTCTCTAAAAATTATATACAGCTCTGACAAATGAAGGAAGCAGACTGAAATCAGCCAAAGGACAAAAGCTGAGATGTGAAAGCACTTACAAGCAACGAGCTGAATAAACTCGATTTTTGGCTGAAAAGACTGCTTGAGCCTAGAAGTGAGAATTGTCAGCATTGCCCCTACTGGCAAAATTATCTTGGGATTTCATCTCAGAGCACACTGACAAATTTCCTCAAGATGGCAGGGAGGAATTTAAGTAGTTGATTTTGGAAGCATAACTTCTAACATTGAACTTTTCAAGCAGAATTGATGGTGTGAATAGGGCATCCAAAATTGTGACAGTTTTAACTATGATGGACAGATTCTTGGCTAGAATCCCCAAAAAAGTCCTCAAGGAGGTAGGGACTACAGTTTTGGCATCCTACATTTAAGGGAACTAAACTTCATATAAAGATAATTTAAATTTCATGCTGTCCTGAAATAGTCTCAAGCAGACCAACATAAACAATTTATTTTTCCAGTGATGAGCTAACCTGAACAACAACAAGTTCACTCAAAATTAAATATTTTGCTTCATCTGAAACAATGGGGTTTTGATGCTTAAGCCTTCAGTTTCAGCCCATTTTGAAAAGCAAACAGTTTAAACAAAGCAAAAAAAAATTGCAAACGTTTGTTTGCAAGGATGACCGTTCTTTTTTAAATAGTATTTCTTGAATTAGGTAGGAAATAAAAGATTTTGTCTATTTTTTCTTCTCAGCAATTTAACTACATGGTGGAAAACAAACAGACAAAGTCCTTGGGAGTGTCTGTGACTGCATCAAAGCTGGAACATGTTGTGTTCACCTATAACTTAACACATTAACCAGCACTGGATGGTTCAAACTTCACCCTATGTGTTCTTTCCTTCTTATTATTCCAGCAGCAGGAATTTTAATGGATAGAGGAACATCTGCCAGCTTGAGATCCTAACATCTGTTTTTTCATTAAGTCAGACTAAGAGCAGGGAGACTTTGGACAATATTTGCCAAAACTGGATTTTTCATCTCAAACAACCACCCACCAGATTTCTGGTGATACTGGGGGGAGAGGCACTTGGAGAAGCTTCTTCTTTCATCTTTTCTTTTTTCCCCCATTTCATTTTACTTTGTTTTTCCACCCTCCTTTCTCTGATGCCCTGTTCCAGAGAAGCAGAAGCTAGAGAAACCCATTTTCTACATTATTTGATTCCTATTTCAACTTAGTAGAACTCAGCCCCATACCATCATTTGGACATAGTGGTTTCACACATAACTAAGAAGGGCTCCTACTCCCTTGCCTGGGGGTGACCACAGGGTCACTTTTGTCTGCCCAGAAAAGCTACTTTGGATTGGGCACACAACTATGCTTTTCCAGCATAACAAAAAGCATAAAACATGAATTAATCTCACCCTTTTCTGTGGGACAGAAAAATTTCCTTTCCTCTTCTCTCCCAAGGCTTAAATCCCTCTGATGAAGTACAACCAAGGCAAGCTGTGTCCTCCCTGCCAGGCTGCAGAGGTGACTGAGTGCCCGGGGATATGATGTGGCGTCCATTTGGCCAAAAAGAGGAACAATCAGATTTTAAATATAACCCAGAAAATAAATGGTAACAGCATCTCTCCACATCTGTTAGGCTTTTCCAAATCCTGATGCATGATACCTGGAATCTCAGGCGTACTTAACTCCAAAAGGAGTTGAAAAAATTGCTTTTATTGTCATCTGCTTTACTGTTTATCAAGTTAAAGATACTTCCTACAGGTACGGCTAGGACTTGATTCGTGCCTTAAAAATGTTACAGAGGTGGTGCGTGCACCTGGTTTTGAGGGAGAATGTGCGATACTTTATTCTTACACTGTTCCTTCCATCTTGGGGCTTAAAAATGCTTTAACTCATTACATCTTCGACAAGCGGTATTACCTGAGTTCCGGATGTAAATTGGAGAATAAAACCCTGAAATTTCCTGGATAGAGGCACGCAGAGTAATTCAAGAGAAGAGTTTGGAGTCATGTTTTCCAGGTATCCCGTGACAGTCCTTCTCTTACAAACCCAATTTATGCCTTTTACTTGGAAAAACAGATAGCAGTAGCATGTTTTCATGAAGAAACAGAAGCCAGTAAGTTTTGTACATGCTGCTTAAACACTCACAACACCAATTGCACTGTAGCACCATAATTATTGTTTATTAAGGCACACAGGCAGGTAGAATCAGAGAATATCCTGAGCTGGAAGGGACCTGCAAGAATCACCGAGTCCAATTCCTGACTCTGAACGGGACAACCCAAAAATCACACCAGAGGTGCCTGAGAGCGTTGTCGAAAGACTTCTTGAGCTCTGTCAGGTTGGTGCTGTGCCCATTCCCTGGGGAGCCTGTTCAGGGCCTGACCCCCTCTGGGGGAAGAACCTTTTCCTGATACCCAACCTAAACCTGCCCTGACACTGAATTATTTAAAGTGAAGAGAAAGGACACAGATATCTTTTCATTATGGTTTGGCACACTTTCCTCTGCCACGGCCTACAATTAAAACTTGTTTCCTTGCAGCTGTGACCAAAGGAGCTGGTACTCAACGAAAACGTTCAGAATTTCAGCCTCTCCAGAGTTTTAAGAGACAGATATTGACCTCTCCAGAGATAACTGAAACTTGTCTTCACTTTTTCAAATGAATCATATGCCTTTGTAGCCTTCAAATCCATCAGAAGAAGCAACTGAATTTCTTGGAGGCAGGACATGAACCACCATCAAAAAACTTGGAAGCTGATGCTAAACCACTAAGTACCAAATGCCTTCCTTACTTTGGTTAAATAAACCCATCCCACAGTGAAAACAAGTGCAAGGACCATCCATTTCAGCACGCCTTAGACAGTGGACACTAGGGAAATTAAGGGTGTATCATTTTGCCTGTCAGCTGGAGACAAAAAGTGAGGAAAGGATCTACTAATGAGGTAGAAATGAGTTCAGATGAATTGAACGTGTTCTGATTCCAGAGTTGGTATTGTCCTCAAAAAACACCATTGAGAAACATCTTTTTTCATCTTCTCACTCTTGAGAATTGAGAACAGCAATAAAAATACACACAGGACCCTGAGCATCAGCTACCCACAGGCTGATGTAACTTCATAGAGATTTGGCACCTGCAGTCAAAATCTAACACAGAGAGCTGCATTTGTAAAATCTGGAGATCACCAGGGCAGAAATAAATGGCAGTTTTGGAGACAATTAGCTATTAGAAGTAAGGCTTGGCAACAAAAAAAACATTCCTGCAAAACAGAGCCACCTGCATTGACCAGTTTTGTGACACCAAGATGTTCGAGAAATTTTTCTGTAGGCATTTAATCAAATATCAGAGTGAACTGGCACCCTACTGAATCATATCAATGAAATGGAGTTTAGGTGTATATCCTACAATATGTCCTTTTTTTCATATATGCATCAGCGCTGCATTGAGCTCTACCCAAAAGTATTTCAAGGCTCTTTTCCTCAGCTGTTGTTCCGAGGATGGCACAGGAGATTGTGTCGTTCCCAAGCAGTTTAGTTTGCTAAAATGGTAAGGACACGAACTAATAGCAAACGACCAATGAAAAAAAACCAAAACAAAGCAAACAAATGGGAGAAAAACCAAAACAAAAAAAACAACCCCACGCAGAACTAAACCAGAACACCAACCACCCTTACATATAAAAAAAAAAATCCAACTATGCACAAAAAAAAGTCTTACTCCAAAACATAAGGAACAAACCAAACGAAAACCCAGCTCCCAAAAGAAATACCTTCACAGGGTAAGAAAGAAAATCTCAGATATTTTCAAACCTACAGAAGCTCAGATCCACAACATAACTCTATACAAGAGAGATAACTCTAACAAATACACTTTTCTGTGGATAAAAAAATTTATTTTGAATTGACCTACCTACCAAACATAGGTAAATCCTTAGTTTTATAATTTAGCTCCCATTTTCATGTTTCAATAGGCAGGTAGCAAACAGATTCTTGAAGGCAGAGATCTGAGGTTGGCCTTTGACAGTCCCTCATTTATCAGTCAAAGGTCAAAAGGGCTGTGCGAGTTTTGCCCTCTATTCTGCACAGAAGAAACCTTTTCTCACACCATACATGTGGATATACTTATTAAACACACACGTAATGCTTATGTATTAACCTTTAATCCAAACTTTTTGTTTCCATGGAAACAGCAGCAAGCAACTCTGTGTCAAAGTCCTGATAATTTCTTCATGAGCATGAAATGGATGAGCATCCTCTGGAAACACAGATTTAAAAGGATTGATAACGGCAATGCAAATACTTTTCTTAACTTCAGGTTTTGACATCCTTTTTTTCCAAGAAACATTCAAAAGTCCAAATGAATTTCTAGATTAAACTAAAATCCTTCCAAGCACGCTTTTTGAGGAATGAGAATCTGGAGACAAAAGGTTAGTCAAGAACTGCTTACCCAAAATTATTTTGCACAGATCTACAATGCAGAACAGCAATGTCTGATAAGGATCTAAAACTCCAGTTTCCCAGTATGGAGTGTTGCATTTGGATACATTTTGGATACCTGTGGGATTGCCGACAGGATCAGAACTGGGAGCTATACAGGCCTCAACCGAAAGTGTCACACAAAAATCCTTCGATAAATACTCAAACACTTTACATATCAAAAGGACCTTCAACACGACTACTTTTCTCAGTAGGGACCAATAAACACACCTCAATACTTTGCCACATTTCTGGTCCAAGTCGACAATCAGTAGAAGAGAAACGAAGATATTTTCCAAAAATTAAGCCTAAAAAGGGAATGTAACGTATCCATGATAAATGCTTTATCCTTCAATCACTACGCATGCAAACACTGGTACCAGCAACAGTCTCAAGAGTCAGCAAGAGTTTTGTGGGGAAAGCAGCAGGAATATTTGGCATTTATAAAACTCTCCCAAAGTCCACGCATGTCTTATTAATATTTCCATATTTATACACTCTGTAACCTAGTATGCAGAATTTTAGTTTGCTGTAGCTTCAAGCATCATCCAAAGGCAACTTGTTTGGAGGAAAGGGCCCACCTAACATGTTCCCTGAACCTATTAGCACGCAGAATATCACGTTTTAAACACGAAAAGGGATGTTAAAAAATTATTGATGTCAAATCCAAGTAATTAATACAGATAAAAAATGCCAGCAGACCTGGGAAAATATTTGAAAATAATTATCTTATTACCTTACAGACTATTTCTGCTATACACCAGCCTTTAAAATAATAATAACATTACATGAGAAGCAGCCTTTAACCCAAAGCTCTGCATGTGTGAACTGCAGACTTAGAACACTTGCACTCTTTTTGTGGATATGAAAGAGTGATATGTGGGCTTTGATCTTTTAATAACTCTGCTTAAGAGGGTTTAACTGTATGAATTAATCGTCAGGGCTTCTGAAAAGCATTAATTAATTCCACTCTGGAAATTATTATTATTATATAACGACATTACATAAGCCAGGGCATCCAAACTTTGCATTCATCTGGTGACTTCTGTGGAAATCTCGAGAGCTGCTCTGCATGACAAGGAGCAGAAAGCCCTGCACAATATGGTTGGACACTTAACAAGTGGAACGTTCAAATCGCATTACTGCAAAAGTAACAATTTAGGGGGACGCCCTCAAAAATTCAGTGGGAATAATTAAAGGAAACTGAAATATGACTCTTTTTTTCATTTTCTTTGAACTGAGTTAGCATGATATCCTTTGTATTTTTCAGACAGTATTAATTTTCAGGACTGTGAGGGGGGGAAGGCCTGCAGGGCAAACTTGAAAAAGATTAGTCTAATTCAAGTCCTGTGTACAGAAGAGAGAGTTTTATCTGTCAGTTTGAAAGAGAACTTTAAAGAGGTTGTGATATGGAGCGGAATTATCACCACTATTAATTGCACAGGCATATTAAAAAGACCCTGGAAAGTGACCTCCTCTAATACAGAGAATGCGCGGAGAAAAATATGTCTTAATCTTCTTTTCTGCGCTGAGATAAATGTCAAGTGTATCTATCACCTCAATTAACCATAGGAAAAAAGCTGTCAAAATCTAATTCTTTTTTTGACAAGGCGTTTATTCTGAAACCAGCAGAGGGAGAAACAGGCACTTGTATTAGAAAGAGATGAGTGTCAAAGGGTTCTGAAACACATGGTGAGTTTTCCATGTGCGAAATGCTGATTAGAACCATGGTAAATCAGTGCTAGTGTGTTCTGGGTTTGTTGCCCGAGCTACAGGAAAACTGAGGGCTTTGTGGCATGGTTTACTTCAGCACTGAGGTTACATTAACAAAAGAATGTTTTCCAGCTACAGCACCGTGCAAAATGCAAAAGATCTGGTGTAATGAGAGAACCTGAACTTCACTAATGTTTAAGGCTATTTTACAGGATATTGTAAAACATATTTGTTGTGGTAGTTTATTTGCTCTTTGATTTTTTTCCTTTAAATAGAAATGAAATCTTTTTGTGCCTTTCCCTGTTACATCCATGTGATCTCCTTAGGGTGTTAGGATGGATTTACCTTCCATTAGCTTGAGTCACATACAGAAGTTTTCTTCTGCTACCCTTGATCTTTGCAGAAGACCAATAAAAAGCGTTGTAGAAAAATGATATTTACACGTCTTTCATAACTGAGCTTTGAAAGCAAAATGACCGACCTACTAATAAAACTTTCATATTAACAGCAGCTTGAAAGAATTCTGCCACGTAATTGGTACAACCACACATTGCTTCAGCGAGAAATCATGCAGAAGAGGAAAGCTGCCTATTTAAAGCAGTGCATTTAGAAAGAAAGAGCAATTTGGGATCCCGAGACTGCCTCAAAACCATCCAGATTCCTTTATTTTCAGAATTTGATGTGTGCCTATGTATCTGTGTGTGCATTCAGGTGTTTGAGACTCCTGCCTAAAACAAGAGAGTTTGAATTGTTTTTAGAGTTACAGAGAAGCTTCTTGTGCAAAGTATTAATTTTAAGGAAAGAGAGGAATGACTATAAGAATTGAGATGGAAATGCAGTAAAAGTCTGGGATTTTTCAGCCTCCAGTGCTAAATCATTTCATATTTATCAGGAGGAGATGAGTCTCAGGGCAGTGTATGATGTCCTTTGCCACCACCCTTTTTCCAGGAACAAACGATGCCCAGAAAAGCTGGATCTGCAACACTGGCAATGTACGTGACCCACGGTGTTCGCCAGAAGATAGAGGTGCATTCAAGGATTAAATCAATTGCATCTCACAGAAAGGACAGGCTTCCCCAGGGAAAGCTCTGGGATTGCTTGTCAGCTGTAGCACAACTGAAAAACAACAGATCAGTCCTCTGCTTGTTTATGTTGTCACATGCTTCTGAATTCAGTGGCACTTTGTCATCTCGTGTCACAACTGGCTCCCCCTTTCCATAGGAGTCATGCAAATAACAGATCCTAAACGTGTGATAATACAAACAGGAGTCCTCTAGCAGGTGCCTACTCCACTATTTTTTTTTTTCTCCTCCTGCTTTAAATATTACTTTGAAATAAAACTTGGCCAAGTCAGAATCGTGTCAAGTATGTTGCTCTCACAAGAATTCTGTTAATATGAGCAGTGGATAAGCCATGCAGTTGTGACAGCCACAATGACAGCAGTATGTCTGCTAATATAATATTATTCAAAACAAAAATAGAAGTTACACCAATATTTCTGAAAATATAGGTTATGCAACAAATTATTTCTAGAAAGTACAATAAAGCAAGCAACGCTTGTGCAAATATTAACTGTAAAATAGAGGATTTTAGGCAATAAACACACTTTGAGAACTGAGAAATTCTCTCTTTGCTTGCTCTTTTTTAAACTCAGCCAGAGGGATTTGAATAGAAAAGTCTTGGTGTTCTGGGTAATTATATGAATAAAGTATAAGACAATCAGGCATGTATAAAAATGTGTTTACTGTTGAGTATGTATTCAATTCAACATTCTCTCCTATTTTCTAAGATGCAAACACTCTGGAGCACTCAGTTAAAACCAGTAACAGCAGAGATTCACTTTCCCATTTCCCACACACTGCGTCAGCTGTTCCAAGAATAAAACAAAATAGAAACCAACCAAACCAACCCAAGAACCTGGAAGTCTTCTTGAATTCCAAGAAATAAAAGAGCTATGCAATGAAGCTTTAATAATGCATTCTGAATTAGACCTAAACACACAGCAAAGGTCCAGAGCACCCACTGAGCCTCAGCAGCAGTGAGATAATTCAAATTTGATCAATCCTTCTATGGATTGCAGACTAACCTTCCTCTAAATGTATCTCTTGTGAGGTCAGAATGTGCACTGAGTTCACCTGGCTCACCTAATGCACTGCAATTTCTGGCTCACAGCATTCTTGTGCCTATCAGGACAGGGGGCTCGTCCCTGAAGGACAACAGAAGCTGCAGAATGCATGTTGGTGTTTTTAAAAGTAAAACCATTGAGGTGTTTTGCAGGGACAGACATGACACAGCTGCCAGAGATGCAGCACAAATTTCTGCCATGAGAGAAGGAGAAGAATGAAAAATACAGAAATCCATTCCCACCAGGACTGTTGGCATAAGCTGAAGTCCTCCACACTCAACAGGCCTCGTGTGACTTCGTAATGCAAAAAATCATTACAAAAACCATTACATGATGGTACAGAAGTAGGGGTGGTCCACACAGGAGGTTCCTCTGCAGATCTGAGGAGGCAACTTGCATCTGGTCAATACATTCCAGACCAGGAACAACAACTTGACCCACAGCTGCTCTTTGGTTCTGCTGCAAGTGCTGAATTCATAACAATTCACAAGAATTCATCAAAACCAGCTCAAGATCCCGGCCAGTCAGAAGAAAAAATGACTTTGAACCATCTAGGGTCCCAATCCTCTCTGATTCTTGCTACTGTGTTTTTCTTTGCCCTTTTTACCCCTCTTTTCCTGGATCTACACTCGCACTTGAGAAGATCCTTGGGAAATAAGTTTCCCTTATCACATCAGGGCACATGCACAGCTCCACTCATTGTTCACCATGTCACAGATCACCGTGCAACAGCTCCGCTGGTGCTGGCACTCATTTTAAGGTAGCACAAGGGACACTGGGCAGTTCAGTCACTGCTCGTGTGTCCCTGTCTGAGCTACAGCCCTTATCTGGCAGGCCACCAAGCAGCTTGCCTCAAGCTCAAATTTTTCACCCACTTGATCACCCAATTTTGCTGAAGTTAATGCTCATTCCTGACACAGGCTTTACCCAGCTATCCAGCGCCTGAGCAGGAACAGAGCAAAATCTCTGTATTCTCTCTGTCTTGAGGCACCTGAGCCACCAACAGGATTTAATTCACATGTGAATGGTGGCATCATAATAGAGGACTGACTCATTCCAAACTCTTTCTAACAGAATTTCACAAAACTCACTTGTATGTAAATCCTGAAGATTGCCTCTTGTTTAAAAAAAAAAAAGTCTACTCTTAAAGAGAATTACATGAGGTTTGTGGTGTTTGGACCTCTCTATCCTGGGAAAGAAATAAGATCTCAGATTTTAGGAACAGTATTCATATGACTTAATGAATTCAGGGAGCACGAGCAGATATGAAGGCACTCTGAGGGGATTCTTTGAGGAAGAGATTATTAAGAAGCAGTGTATTTGCTTTAATTACGACTGTAAATGCCTGCTCAAAGCACTTGGTTACTTCATACATTTTAAAATTATGAGAACAAGGTACCTTAACTGCAAGGGCCATTTCTGCAACCTGACTTGCACCCTGCCATCAAAATGCTCTAAAGACTGTTCATCGTGGGAGGAGCTTGAACACTAAGATGAACAATTCTGCCACCAACACACTTCTGCCACAGCCCATGGTTAGTATATAAGAAATAAAAAGATTTAACTGGACCTTTTGATTCAAATACCCCTAATCAGTTTCTAGGTAAAACTAGTGAATATTAAGCAATTGTTTTCTTTCACTGAAGATAAGACAAAACAAAAATTCTATCTGAAATGTGCAGTGTTTGCCTTCCCCATTTGCGTTTTTTGTCTCCTGAATTGGAAGATTTAAGGGGGTGACAGAGATGCAATCAGGATTAGCAACCCAATAAAATTCTACAGTGAACAGGAAAGCATAAAGATTTGTATAAATATTTGCAGAAACGGAAAAGAGCAGATGCACAATCAAACAATCCAGAGGATGTGTGTACACTCGTTTTTAAAAGAAAACATTTCTGTCCCAACCTCAAAAAATAATGAGACAAAGAGAATGCTTTCATCAGCTGGACAGCTCCAAAATCCTTCAGTGGTCTGAGTTTGTTGCCAAAATAAAAATTATTAGGGAAAATATCTTTGTGGAAAGAAGCTTCAAAGTATATTCTTGTCAGTGTATACTTGAAGGTCAGTTTGTCTAGAGAGACAATAGAACCTGCACTGATAAATACTTATATAACACAGCCATAAAAGTAGCTCTATTGAACCCAAAAAGCAGAAAAATCAGGTGAAATTGTGCTGGCATCATTTCAAATGCCCACACTGACACCAGCTCTGTTCCCTGAGAGACTGGGCCTCTGTCTCAAGCAGATACCCCCAATTCATGTGCCTGCACCGCTCCTGTTTGCCTCTAATATGGTTTTGCAGAGCTGTGCCAGTTCCTACTGAGTGTGAGAAGATTCACAGAGTGTGAAATCTTGCAAACTAAATGAGCCATAGGAACAGTTTGCACAAATCCCGCACGACTAGCGTGGTAACCCAGTCACCTAGTATGTTATTTCCATTATTAGCAATAGCAATTATTCAGGCAAAGAAATGACAGAACAAACCCCTCGCTCCGAATGTTTGCGCAGCGCCGGGTCTGAAGAAAGGATTATTATGTTTTTCCACGCACAAAGGACAACTGTATGCTAATGTCTCCCCTTTCCTGCACTAAGCTGCAGGGAAAGAGGCCTGTCAGGCTCCTGGACAGCTCACACTAATGGCAAGCAGGCTCTCTCAAGCAGGCAGGCTGCAGAAAATGAGCTGAGGCATCTTGAGTGCCACAGACATTTGATGGCAGCTGGAAGAGAGGAACTTGTCAGTCAGAGGAAGCCCCCAGGCTGGGGCACGGTGCTGAGGAAAGGGGTTCAGAGGGAGCTTTCTGCCCCTCCTTGCTGCCCAAGGAGGGTCCAGCCTTGCTCTCCAGCATGGGCAATCTTAGAACAGTGCCCTCACTTTCCCCCAAAAAGGCACCAGAGCAACCAGAAAGTTTCAGTTTGGGTTTTCTCTGCCCCTGACCCTAGAGAATTTGGGCATTGCCATCTGAAGCTTTGCTGTGCTATAAAGGAAAGCAGTGCAATATTCCTCTCTAAGTGATGACCACACAGAAAACCTCACAGCAGACATTCATTAAAGCGCACAGCATAATAAAAGAATTTACCTAGAGGAAGACAAAAGAGTAGAAGAACAGTTAATAAAAGTGTCCCATTTCTGAAGAAAATAACAAGTGAGAAATTGCATTTTCACAACCGAGCCGTCCTTGCTCCTTGACAAACATGTTGAAACAGGTTTTAGTTCTACTTCATTTATAGCTACCTTCACATAGAGTACTGCCTGCAACTAACAAGCACAAGTTGCTTGGGAGGTTTTGCTTTTGTAAGGGGTTGGGGGTTTTCTGTTATTAGGGATTTTGGAGGCTCATCTCTGTTGTTTTTTTGGGCTTCTTCTAAGAGCTGTAGTTTGTGTTTGTTTTCTTTTTTTTTTTTAAACTAAACATTATGTCCTGTTCAAAATTTTCCAATGAATTTAGGAGAGGAAGAAAAGAAAACCACCCTGCAATCTAACATTGAAACATTTGTCTGCCCAAATATAGGCATTCATTTGGCTAAGTAAAGATGTCCTGTTTGCAATCAAAATCAGGGATGACAATGACAAGAGAAGTAGAAGGTGTAGGACAGGGAACCTTTGACAATCCATCACCATCTGCTCAAATTTCATCACAAAAAAAAAAAAAACCTGTGCAACTGAACCTTGAGGAGACAGTATGAGAAGAATTTCAAGTCCTTTAGAACAAAGATAAAAAACACTGATTAAAATTCATTATGAGTCCAGTACACTCATTTTCAACCCACCAGTTTGAGCAAGTTTTGCAGAAACACTTGGCACAAAACTCTTTAACCTGTTACAGATCTAGTGTGAGAAAAACTGTGGGTTTATCCCTGAAGCTGAGAATTCAAGTAGTTCCACACCAGGTGAGTGCAATAGCACTATTTAAGATGAGATTTATCAAGATAGCTTCAGGATTAACTTCTCTTAGGGTGGCATTTAAATATTAAAAGAAAGTAAGCCATACTGAAACAATTATTGTTTTGGGTTCTTCTGCCTGTGAGTAACACCCCTTTGGCACTAATGCATCCCTTCCATATTTAATTGTGGATACCCTATTGCAGACACACCACAGATGAAGGACTGGGGAGGAGTCCTTGTGAATCATCCACGTACAACAGAGTTCCTCTTTCTTCCACTCTCGATGCCTTCCTCTAATGCTTGCTCAATTAGGTTTCCCTGTCAATACTCTAGGAAAATACGATGCACAGACTGAAGGTGATCTCAGTGATGACATCGATACTTTTAATGTAATGAATATGAGCAATGAACTACTCTAAAATGAATGTGAGTTTTCTGGAAGTTTCTGCCTTTTAAACTTTCTCCTCTCTTTTTCTGTGCATAAAGTTTGGGGACCACCCTTTATTCCTTTTTTTTTCTGATTCATGCAAGGATCAGCTGGGACAGGGGCAGGATTTGGGTTGCAGGGCTGGCACAAAGAACCTGACCCAGGAAGGACCAAGCATACACAGAGATCTGTGGGGAAATCCCACAGCTTCATTCAGTCTGGGGAGATGTCTCCCTTCTCCCAGCTCTGGCTGCATCCAAAGACCCACATTCACCTCTGGGAAGGGACTGGAGCACACAGGCCAGGAGCAAGAGAATCATGCTGCAGACCCCGCCACCCCAAAACAGCCTCAAAACCACAGTTGTGTCAGAAACCCCTTTGCTGCATCATTCAAATTTATAGGATCTTGGACACCACCTCGTTACATGTCCTAAATAGAGCTCTAATATTGAGATGTCTTGATTCATCTTTCATATCTGGAGATGATCATGCATTGCTTTAACCAGCCTTGCAAACTACCCCAACATAAATAAAGAGCATCAGAAAGATCAAAGAAAGATCAGAAAGAGGTTTTTGGTTGTTGAAAAAGAAATAGACAAATAACACATTTCTAAACATTTTTTGAAAAGGCTCAAGCTTTCCTGTGTTTCAAAAACGGTAATTATACAGACGTTATTCAAGAGAGATAAAAATTATCCTTCCACAGAAGATTTTTAATCAAGACTGCAAGATTTAACTTTCTCCCTAAAAGAGGTGCTGTGCTGCAGTCGTCATTCACTGGGCTTGGTAAAAAAAGTTGTTAAATCCAACTGCATTTTAGGTCAAGATGAAGCAAGACAGCTGAAAGTGATCCTTTCCTGCCTTCATATCCATGTCTCCAAACTTTAGAAGCTTTTATTTGGTTCACTTGGAATCAAATAATCAGGAAGCAATTAGCCTTCTTAAAATGGAAAAACGCTATATCATGCTCACTTATTTTTAATACCTCTTATCACATACAACAGGGAATAGTGAGGACAAAGGGAGAAAAAGATCACGGCTCACAAAGAAAAGCATTCATTAGGCAGATACACAATACACCTCAGAGAAACCCACGCTATTGCCACCTCATATCGCCGAGCTCGGAATTTATACACACTGTTAAAAGGGTTTTCTTTTTTTGGAAATTGGTGCCCTGCTAGTCTCCTTACAGCCTTGAGGTTTCTCAGAGCACAAAGGGCTGTAACTGGATTACTCCATATCTTATTTTATACTGATGTGCCTTTGCAAGGCAGGACCCCTTCATCCTCGGCGTTACAGAAACACAAAATAAAGGAGACACACAGAGATGGGACAACTAACACTGGCCTCTGGTGGCCTGCGCAGAAACTGGCCAGGCTCTGGAAATGGTAATTTCTGAGACAGGACCATGCTGTCGTTTGAGAAGAGCCTACCCAGAGTGCCTGGGGCTGAGGTGTTAATGAACCACCTGCCACCTAGGATTGAACAGCCCAAGGAATCCTGAGCTGGGGTTGGTTTTCCCAGGCCAGCCAACTCACAGGTACAGTTTAACCTCTCAAACCCTCCCCCAGCCTCTCTCCCCACTCTGGTTTGCTGGAGGAACAGCCTGTTCCCCCAGCACTAAAGTATCAGGTGTACTTTTGCTCGCAGAGTTGAGATGCCTCACTCTGAATCAGGCAGTTCTGCTACAAAAACTTATAGGGCTGGGCTTTTGGGTGAAATCTGCCATTTTCCTCTGCGGTCTGAAATGCAGGGATGGCCAGCAGTGTGCAGCCAGAGGGGTGTGCCAGCAACCCTGAGTGTCCCTGCTCCCAGCAGCTGGAGCCCTTTTCCAGGCGCTGGTTTGAGCTACCTCCCTGCCAGCTCACAAGGATGCCCCTCCTTCCCCAGGGGCCTGGGAACAGTATTGCCATCCCTTGCAGCATCAGTACAGCCCCAAAGAACAAAAGCAAACCCTTACCCAGCTTTAACACCTAATTTTAGGTAGAAAGAGATTTTCCCCCAGAAATTAACTTACAGTAGACTGGGAAAAGTTTTTGGAACTCATTTTAGTGCTCTAGAGAAACTGCTGGCAACCCTGCTCCCTGTTATCTGACACTTCTGAACGGGAACGTCTTTGTCCTGTGCATGGCTTTCAACTCCCCTTTGCAACTCCCAGATAAGCAGGCTTGCCTCATTATGTTCACTGGGTCCATCTGGTGCAGTTGCAGATCCCTGATACCCCTTATTTTATTGGGGAACAAGAAGTCCCCATAAGCTGCCTCCTGCTAACCAGAGAGGAAGAAATTTGCCAAGAACCTTGCTAAGCCGTGCCGCAGGTAATTCACGCTGCCCAGAGCTTTGCAGGAGGTTGGATTTACCACATCTTTTGTGCACAGCAACGGCCAATATCCTTGCTCAGCTCCCCAACAGCTGGGGAAGAATTAGTCTCACAATTTACTACTTATTTCAGCCATGCATCCCTTTAAAACAAGAGGCAGGTTCCTCTTCTGCAGGGGTGACAAAGATCAGGTGAGAACACAGTCAGACAGCGGGGGGCTGGCTGGGACAGAGCTCCAGACCACCAGAGTGGTTCTCCTGGTGCACCTCCCGGACCAGTCACATTTCCCTCATGCCCCACATCCCCTCGTTGCTGCAGGCACTGCTCAGCACCAGCACAGCCACCTGGCAGTTCACAGGAGACGAGCTGGGAGGGCCAGAGCCTCCTGGCAAGGCCAGATCCAGCACATGCGCTTCCCAGGCACAGCTTGGATCGGAGGTATTCATCCTTCTGCTGCACTGACAAAACCCAACAGCCAGTCACACAACATCCTGATTGTTCATCCGGGAGAAAAACAACCTCCGAGCGGCCACAAAAGCGAAAATATGTATGGGCACTCATGGCCCAACATGTGCTTTGTCTGGTCAGCGATACTGCCAAGAAAGACGTGGCACTTAGCCAAAAAGCCTCGGCACAGCAACCAAACACACTGAAAGCTCAATTATGAGGTGGCAAAAACGGTCACGGGCGTTAGTGATGATGTGAGGGAGCGCGGCGATGCGCGGTACGAGCACGCAGAGCCGCTCAGGAACGGCCCTGTCCGTCTGTCAGGGGCTCGCAGACGTGGCTGGGTGACAGGCAGAGCTGGTCAGCGTGACAGACCACGCTTTCAGCACTTCATCAGAGCTGCCCTCAAAGTGCTGCCTAACAACTGTCAAGCAGCACCGCACCGTAGGAGTTATAAAGACATTTTCAAAGGACAATAATGAAGTAGCTCTGTGAATTGCTAGGAAGAGCTCCACTCAAGCATGAGGGACTTGGCAGGGAATAAAGCATGGAGACGAAAATATAAAAAGCAGGTGATGAAAATAAATCCCTTCCTTCTACCAAGGAGATCTCATCCTGAATTTTCAAGGAGATACCAAGTAGCTGACGTGAGGGGCCCCTGAGAGCAGAGGAACCTGTATTTGGGGCATGCAGTAACCACAGAACCGATGGGCTGTGGGACTTGTTTAGGTCACTGGGAGTGCCCATATGGTGGTCCCAGTGGAAACCACTGGATTTTAACACTTCTGTTATCACTTAATGTTAAAGGATGAACTCTGGGTTGATGGGAGAAGTTCAGCCTGCACAGGTGCCTCGTATTTGTGGGCTACTAAAACTGCCTTTACAAAAAGACCCAGAGGCTTTGTTCTCCCGCATTTCAAAACCTTCCTCAAACCGCATTTGGAGATATTCCCAGCTTTCCTCATTCCCCTTTTCCTCACACTCCCAGTGAGTGTGCCCTGCTCTTTGCCTGAGCTACACCATGGGCAAGTCTGTGCCTAGGTAGGTCTTGTGCTTTGCTGATCCTGGCTTGCTGGATCCACTGCATTTTTTGGGATGGTCTGGAAGGAACAGACCCATTGCACAAAGCAGCTTAGTGCCACTGCAGCCCTGCCATGACCTCACTGGTGTCCTGCAGGTCTGTGCCCAGTGGCAGCACTGCCCCTGCCTGCGCCATGGTCATGTTCACCTGCCCCTGCTGCTCCCTGAAATGCTTTCACCTGTGTGTCACCTCTGATAACACAGCAAACTCTGCAGACTTTTGGTCCCATGGATGGGCAGCACGCATTGGATGAGGAACAAAACCATGCTGTGTTGCCCCAGAAATACTCACTGATGCCTTAGGTTTTAAATTTTATATTTTTCAAATCCTGTATTGCCTAGTGTCTAACTCTGAAGTTTCTTGTAGCCTGTTAGCTGCTGTTCTCTCATGGTGGTTAGATACAGCAAAGCCTCTCCAAGCTTGCTCTCCCGAGGACATCCAGATGGTCCTAGGCCCAAAACGTGTAAACTAAAATCTTGGAAGTGGAGTAAGCTTGGGGAAATTACATCACTAACTGAAGCTTTAATTGGAGAATTAACCCTGATATACAAATGAACCAAACTTATGAAAGTGTGGAGAACCCATGACCCACGGTCTATCCAAAGGACTACACCCTTTGGCCTGCCCAGGGTGTACCTTTGAAGACCCTTCAAATAAATACCTACCTCTATTCCCTTATTCCTGTCTAGTCTCTGTTTTCTAGGTGGCCCTCTCAGGCATTATCAGAGTACAGCCAAATTAAGAAAAAAAAAATTAAAAAATCAAACTACAAACCACTATTTTCTGTACTGTCTAGAAAGTCAAATGCAGTGGCTGCAGCCATAAACCCCTTCCCTGCACTCCCTGTAAGGAATGGGCTGGTACAGCCGACACCTCATTAGTCATCCATTACATACTTTCTACTGTTACAGCCCAAGGTGAGCCAGAGCCAGTGATCTAGAGTTTAGCAGATTAAAAGCACTCTCAGTTCCTGTAATCATTCCATCCTGCAGTAGTTTAATTTCTCTAGGCTATCATCAACACACAAACCGTTTTTGTAATCATATTTGTTTCTTCTACTTTCTGTATGGACGCTTTCATTTAAGTCTTGCTTTCATTCTCTCTGACCGTATCTTTTTCAGATTAATTTTTTTTCTTTTTTGCTACATCTCCTGAAGAAAAAAAAAGTTATGCAGGTGTAACCAGCATAAAATTGCAACCCATAAATTTTCTATATAAATGCACTTTATAATGTGTGTAATAAAAAAATAGCCCCATCATGTCAAGCTGCTTTAGAGCTGTAAATGGATCAAAGTATTAAAACACTTTCATGAACTTGAATATGTAAGGCTAGCCAAAATATCCAGTGAAAGAAAGCTTTTTCTGATAAATATTAGTTTGATAGAAGTCTTACAGCAGTTTCAGTTGGGATTATAGGTTGGGTTTCTTTTTTTCCTACAAGTCTTGTCAAGAAGTGCCTGCCTAACTGTCTCTTCTGATTGAGGTTTAATCCTCTTGAAATTCATGTACTGCTTCTGAAGGTAATTCAGCGCCTGAAACTGCTCCACTTCTTCTCAAGGGAAAACAGGAGTCAGTCAGTCCATGACATCTTCCACAAAAAAAAAGTTATATTTACTTGCAGCAAAAAGATTGCAAAGTAAACATCTATGTGTTCATGTGTGTGTACACACACCACAGATATAAATATACGTGTATGGATACAGAATACACAAAAATATCTCATTAATAACTTGAAAGTCAGAACTAAATGTCACTCTAAGAGTCTTGGTAGTTGGAGTTTAAGATATTCTGCTCTCAGATCCTGAGTACCTCACGTAGTCCTAAAGTATCTGTGCTTCCTGTTTACCAAAAACTGAGTTTTCGGACATTTTGAATGACAAAATAACTGCTTATATGAGGAAAAACTGCTCCAGAGCTGCCACTCACTATATGGACATGCAGAGAGGAGTTAATATGCAGGAACACTGACATCTGAAGCCAGGAATGCACTTCCTTGCCAGCCCATCACGATACTTTTAACCACACAAAAAACCTGGAGATTTTGGACATTTAGAAGCATCACCTCAGCCGTGGGATAAGTGCCCTCAGAGACAAAACCCAGAGCTGCATGACTTCCTCAAGTTCCTGCATGAGGACTGCAGTGACTGACACAGTGATGTCCCTTGACTCCTTCCACCCAGGTTTCAGCCCATTCCAGAAGCATCCTTCAACCAGTCTGCCTTTGGAAGGGGAGCCACAGCCAGTAAACACAAGATCAGTTTGGACCTAAATTGACAAAATAAAGATGGGGAAGAGAGAGGAGTGCACAAATCCACCTTACAGAAAGGAAATTAAATGAGAGTAAGGAGCACTTAAGGGACCTGCCCCATCAGCAGAACTTGTCTATGAATGACCTGTGAATTAAATCACACATTCTATCCTGTAAGCCACAAGCCATTCACTTATTGAGACAGCCAAAATTCCTCTTAAGGAGAATGACAGATTTTCTGCACAGAAGCATAACTCAGAATTTCTATGGATTAGGTTATTTCTGAATACCAGAGCCATGTGATTATATTCTTCCTAATGAGAATTTAACTGTTTAGAAAAGCAAAATAAGTTTTCTGAAAAGGTATGGTGTTATTCAATTCAAAGCAGATAAAACAAAAGGATATTTTAGACATCTAAAGCTCCCCTTGTAATGAGCACTGGTAAGGCTTTGCCTTCCTTTTATTTTTCATAAGTGTTTGTGGAGTCTTCATCAAGCTGGACAAAGTTCCTAATCTCTAAACTTATTGGATTCTGCACATTTGAACTGATCAACAAATGTTTATTGCATTTGGGGGGGGGGGGAGGACAGAATGCCATAGAATTTAAATAAATTTGTTGCTATATAAGCAAACACATTATTTATGAAAAAGAACATGGTTATTATTTTCTATCTCATACAAACCTTAGTTACATTTACTTTTTTCAGTTTTATCACGTAACTCCAAAATTAATAGAGAATTCCTTAATGTGGTTTTCATGTGAACTAGTAAAGGGAAATAAACTTTACAGCAGCATTTAAAAGATAATCCAATTTTAAGCATTAACTCGACCAATCTATCATATGATTTTTAGATTAATTGATACCAATTTACGTATTAGTATTTAATTCTGGCTTGATGGCCTCCAGGGATGTTCCAAAATCTTGCCAGGCTTCATTGATCATATCCTGATATCCTGTATCAGTGAATATAATCAGAGTGAGCGTATAAACTTACAATAGCAAAGCTGCTGCATGGCAGGCAAGCAGAAATTGTTATAGACAGTTTGCACCAATTAAAAAAGTTCAGCCAGTTAACTAAATACCTGAGGCAATCTTTCAGCCTTCAAAGTTGGAGAAAAGGTCTATTTCAGCACCAAAGAGTAATTATATCCAGCCTGTGACTGGCAGTTGAGTTTACAGAAAGGTTAAGAAAGCCCTATAGGTCAGCATAGCCAAATAACACCGAAGTGGCTGCTCTGAGATGGCTTAGGAGAAAACAGTAATTGAGGAGCAGAAATGTCAACACTTAATCACAGTCCTCACCATTTTTACTGGGCTGGAAGAAAACATTTGGTGCCCAGCTCCCAAACAGCCCTTGCAAAGCAGTACCAACTGTGTTTGGAAGCGATCTGGATGTTCCATTTTCCTGGGGAGTCTGCTTTTCCCGGCCCTCCGACTGCAGCAGTTACAGAATGTGCCTATAGAACACACAGCACGAATTACTGGGTGTGGAAAACTTCTGCAGCAAAGAGTTATTTCCCTGAATCCTCTCAGTTTCTTCAGGCTTTAACAACAGCCAAAAGCATTTCATGAAAGTTCTTTAGATAACGGTGGAGAGCTTAACAAAAATACAGCTTGAGGCCATATGAATACTATTTATTACTTGAGAACAAACCAATTGGCTTAGACCTTGTCATATCATCATCCCCTGGATTTACACTAAAGGAAAAGGCCATGCACCCACACGCTACCATAAGATTTCAGAAAGCAGAGCTGACCCATTAATTGTGATAAAACCACAATTCCAGCCCCAGGAGAGTGTTGTCATCCTGTCCAACAGAAAGCAGTGGCTGGAGAGGAAAGACAGTCACAGTAACTTAGCACATGCTGCCCTAATACTGGCTCAAGAGGTGAATCACAGCACAAAATATCCCCTTTTCCCTCTCATTACTTGTATGTTCACACTAAAGGGGACAAGTCCTGCTAGATAACCCTGCTGTCCCACATGGGGCAAAAGGGAAGAAGCGCGGAGTGACTTAAACCAAAGTTTATGGCCCAAAGAAACTGAAAAAACAGCCTCTTTTGGCTCAAACAGCAGCAGTTAATTCGAAAAATCTTCCACATGCTCTCTGCACCAAGATGGCCACAGAATCACAACTTCTTGCTGAGCTCGTGGAATACTTTCGGCCTCAAAATAAAAAACCCAAAAAGGAAAGGAAAATATTATCATACAGTTCTGAGAATTTAAGGACCTCTGTAGCACTGTGTGGAATAGAGAGCTCAACTGATTTACTGCTCTTAAAGCAGGCAGGGGAGAAGGCACCCTCATGCTAGATGAAGACATTAAGTGAGGAAATTACTGTTATAGGAGTGAATTAATTTTCATTGATCTCATTTCCTGACAGACCCGCTAGCAGTGAAGAGTTTACTAACTGTGGGTTCCTCCTTTGTCTGGTAGCCCCTCCTCGTGTTTTTACTGCAGAAGCAGAAAAATAGAACTAAAGAATGGAAGAAATACTTAACATTTCTCTCAAATCACCAGTTAGTGCTCCTCTGGGGTAAAAGCTGTCTCAAGCTGTTCAGCCTTTAAAAAAGATTTGCTGAATACAAGGATGGCATCCTAATGCAGAAAGGCTGCTGGATTAAATTCCTTTGACAAAATATTGCATTTCTTTCTCTTTCATTTTCTGGACCTTTTAATATGCTTTGAGGGTAGCCCAATGAGTTTTACTTGAATATTCAGCTGCAAAAAAGACAGTAATTGCAAATATTAAGACTTCACAATCTTCACCACTTCTTAGCTAAGGAAAATTTTTTATCACCATGTTGCTCAAATGACAGAAATAATTCTTTCCTGGCTATACATCTAGATCCACAAAATTGGAATTTGTGCAGAAATCAGCAGATTTATTTAATAGATATAAAATTCACATGTCATATCTTGACTAAAATAGGGTTGGTATTCAAAAGCAAACTTCTTAAATGTTATTTCCAACATTCCAGCTAGAGTCTACATCATAATTTGACCTGTGAGTAGAAATATTTGAAGCAAAGATTCAGCTCTCCTAACCACCAGCCTTCAAATACAGCAGAAACTCACTGTGCATAAGCAAAAGAAAAACATTCCTTCACTTTTAGTTTCTATATCCATCGCTGCTGAAACATGACATCAGAACAGAGATTTTTTTAAATTCCCTGGACTTGGGAGAATAAAATAAAATATAAAAATAAAACTAAAAATAAAATACTAAAAAAATATTTAAAAAATATAAAATAAAATATAAAATAAAATATAACAATCAGATGACTAGTTTATTTACTTATTACATTTCTAGCTACTCTTTTTTAAAAGAAAAGAGTCAAAATCTAACTGGTACACCCCCCAATATTAAGATACTAAAGGTTAATAAAAAGACACCATAGATTCTATTTTATATCACCATTTTTGAACGGCCATCCTTCTAGTGGAGGCACAAGGCTTGATCTTGTTTGACAGCTTGGGTCTTGCTGAGCTCTCATTTTTCCAGCCCTCTATAAAATTTTGGTGTGAAATTTTAATTGACTTAATTTCACAGAGTCATAGAATCATTTAAGTTTGAAAAGACTTCTGAGACCATCGAGTGCAACCATTAACCTCACACTGCCAAGGCCACCACTAAACCCTTTCCTTGAGCATCACATCCACAATTCCTTTAAATCCCTCCAGCATGGGGACTCAGCCACTGCCCTGGGCAGCCCATTCCAGGGCTTGACGAGCTTTTCAGTGAAGGTGTTTTTTTCTAATAACCAATCTAAACATCCCCCGGAGCAACCTTGAGGCAATTTCCACTTGTCCTGTTTGTTAATTTGGAGAAAAGACTAACATTCACCTCACTACAATTTGTTTCCACAATTCCATAGGATTCTTCTAAGCCTGCTTTGCCATGCAGAACAACACAAAAGCAGCAACCTGTTTTGACATTGTGAGATATATTAAATACATCCGTTGAATTTTTTGTTTAAATGAGACGTATGAAACGCATCTGTGAAACCCATTTATCCACGTGGATGCAATATGGTGGTAAGAATAATTTACCATCATCATGGTTATATGAAAACTTTAAAAATAGCTTGCACTGTGTGTGAGGAACTCATGGAAAAATCTACATTAGCTGAAATGGGAACTCTTCACTTTCTGCGTTTCCTCTCTGCGAGGCTGAACACTCCTGGTAGGCAAATGGGTTGTTTCCCTCAGCCTCAGTCATTCCCATGCCCTGCCACGAGCAGTGATGTCTGTCATAACTTCCCATTTAGCAGTACATTCAGACAGAATTTGGTCACTACAAGTCCATTTCTAATTGTAACAATGGTCAAAATAAAGGTGTAAATCTTTAGCAACTGTGTCATCCACTGTCTTCTGCTCACAGAAGATGCAAGGACAAGAAAGTCCCTGTCTATAATGGCAGTTCTGCTGCTGCCAGTGAAACCTGGATCACCAGGAAACTTCAGAAGAAAGAAGACAGTATTCCAGTGAGGAAAAATACCTGCCTCACATAAATAATACCTGAGCTTTGTAAAATTTGAGAAATACTATACCCAAAGAAGTAACGTTATTTACAAAACAGAGCAGTGTGTTGCCAGGGCACAAAAGGATTTCTGAGGCTCTGGTTACTACCACAGTTTAAATCTGCATGCTCACAGGTCAGCTGAAGGGAGCCCTTCACCACAAATACAAATATAACGGATTCAGCCCTGAAAAGAATTCAAATACATGACCACCATGGCAGTTCCCTATCTATGAAGAATAAACCATTCTTTTCTAATTTATTCCTATGATACAATGATTAAAAGTTCATCCCTCTTCCCCACAGCACACAGTTGTGACAATAATTTATTCGTGCTATTTTGAATACGAGTGTGCAAGACATTTTAAATACTGTTAGATCACTTTCTATTCCCAACATTAGATGAACTTATGATAATTATGGTGCCACCTTCCTAGCTGTGACATTTAAAACAGATCAGGACCTCTGTGTTAACCAGCAGATCCAAGTCAGCCAACCACAGAACAAGAGTGAATCTGGAAGTACAGCTCCCCTCTCGTTAACTCCTAATCACTGCAAGTATCAGATTGTGGCACATGGTGGGAAACAGAGCCTTTCTTTTCAGTACATCCTTATACCAAGAAATCCAGATAGTATGGAATGGTATTTGGGAAAATTAAGTCTTGCAAAGCTCTATCCCTTGATAAGAAAGAAATTGTGTCATAGACTCCGTAACACATCGTCTCCATGTATCAAGTCATTTCTGAGATACAGACATCATGAGGCTGATGGCAACTGCAAGAAGAAAGCTCAAAACCAATGGCCTTGTCAGACCTAGAGGGAAAAGAAAAGGGTGTTTGAGGAGCTGAAGAAGTTGGTTATTTGCTTTTCATTTAAGCAGGATGGATAAAGAGCTATCTCACTGCATTTCTTTGTGTTTACTTTAGGTACCAAGGCAATGCTTGAAGGGACTCATACAAAATATGTGGGGTTTGTTCATTAGTGGGCTTATATTTGCAATTCAGTCATTGACATTTCGTGTAAATTTGAAAAAGAGATCACACTTTTCCATGACCAAGCATTTTACACATCGGGACTTGCTGAAATTCCACACATTTTCTTCTATATCATTCTAAAACTGAAAGTTTTCCCTCACAAATAATTCTGAAAGCAACTTGCTGTCTAGAAAAATAATTAATGGAAACCCAAGTCTCAAGGAAGTGTGGAAAGACGTTCACAGAGTTCAGCACTGGAAAATCTTCCCAAGGCTGCTCCACGTTTTCACCTCTCCAACAGCAGCAAACAAAGAATACTTGACTGGTCAGAGGGAACCTGCTCACATATCACATTGCACAGCAACAAAACAAATTAGGGTTGGTAAACAACGACTCCTGTGAGCCCAGCAATGAACTCAAAAAATGGCTTCATTCAGCATTAACTGGGACTCCATCCCTGCACCAGAAAATACACATATACATGAAGAATGTCTTATTTCAGTTTCCTAAGAACCTTTCGTAACAAATTGGCTAAAATGGCCACATCTATCTTTACTATGAAATACATGAGGAGATTATTTTACTGCTTTAACTCATCTTAAAACACGGAAAGCAGAAAAAGAACTAAAAATAATAGGCATGCCACGTGGCAGATTAACTTGGATATTAACTGCAGACCATTGAGAAGAGAATGAGTAATTGTACTTAACTCACTGGTGATAACTCTGGTCTCCAGCTCTCCACTGCCCTCAATCAAGAGCAATTCTGTTCAAGTTAGTCAAATGGACTGAGTCGAATCTTAGTGTGAGATCAATATCCAGTTCAAGAACTAATGAAACCTCGTGGAGAGTTTTTGCAGGGTCTTTTGTTTCCAAGGAGAAATGCCATAGGGGCAGAGGGAGCGGTTTATTGCCAGCATTTAAAACTTGGCTCAAATTCAGTCCTTCAGTTTCCTCCAGGAAACATCAATAGGAAAATTGGTGTCTCAAAATACCACCATTTTTTCAGTGTTGTTTTGCCATCCTTGCTTAAATTGTGTTATTTTTTGTTGGGGAGGAATGGTTGTGCAGTTATTTTTAACAGAAACTCCAGAATTTTACAAAACTTTGGAATGAAAAAAAAAAATTAAGAAAATGTTGTCTAGCCTGAGGATTTAAACACAGTTATTGATAAAGCTTTTATTCCTTAGCATTGTCTTTAAGATTTATTTCATTTCTCATTAACCTGCTCTGATTTTGTCAGTAATAAATTCATTTAACATCCCCAGGCTGAGTTTGTTTTGCCTGTGATGGTGTTTGGTGAATGACCTCTCTCTGTCCTTAACCTATGAAACCTTTGTTATATTTTCTTTCTCATGTCCAGTAGCAGAAGGGAGTGACAGAATGTATTGTTTTCTCTTCTTTTAGTGGGGTGTCGTCTTCTTTTTTGAGTGGGTTGTTTTGTTTTTTTTTAAGTGAATAGCTTGCCACAACAGACACCTGAATTTTAAACCCCTACATGAGCATGCATTTACTCCTCAAAATCCTGACACCTGCTAACAGATTTTCAGGATGACATTTTCAGAGAACACTTTTGCATGTTGAAGCCGGCCCTTGAAAAACTTGAAATTTTAAAAAGGCTAGAAAGTTTTTGTTTGCTTTTTAAATAAAATTCATTTCAGGAAAATACATTTGCACTCATCACAGAGGTATCACACAAATTTCACCCTTTGCCTACGAGCATTATGGGCTCCACTGTCTATCTTCTCTGTATGGAACTGTAATTTAGTGTACAAATTAAAATTATATTTAAAACACTAACATTTATGCTAAGTGCATTTATAATCTCTTGCAAAATTATATACTGATGGAGACAATAAAAAGCAAATTAAAATGTTTCAGTTTTGTCTTTTAAAACACTTGAAAATACAGATGAAATGACACTCTGCCTAAAATCATCAAGCAATCATATAGAAAAATCCTTCCAAAGGTGTTCTGTGGTGATCACTTCATGATCACTGCACACCTTTCCGAAAAAGCTCACTTTTCACATCACAAGCCTGCTTTGAAAGGACACACGAATCTAAAAGTTGAATTTGCTCTGGAAAACCAACAACCAAACCACAAAAGAGTCTCCCCCTAAAAAAAACAAAAACAAAAACCCAACCTTGTATTAATCTCAGTGTGAAGAAGATAGAGATACACGTGTTAGCATGGAAATGTTGTTTGTTTCAGCAGTCCTGAGGACATTCCCATGCTTACAATCATGCTCATTGAAGTGTTTTGACAAACCAGGCAGTGCTTCCAGCATGGGAAGTCTGATATGATGGTGCTTATATAGACAATTGCTGGCATGTGCAGAAATTCCTCATGGCTGCTAGACAGAGTCCTGCTTTCCTTGCAGTGATGTCTCTGGAAAACCCAGAGATTAACAGAGTAAGCTGGCATTTATCCTCACAGAGCTGTTATTAAATCCTGGTTTGCATCTCTTGCCCTTGCACAGAGTGGAATCAACTTTTTATTTTTTTTACTTTCAAGGGAATGATCATCCCATAGTTTGTGAAAGATAATAAATCTTGGACAGACGCAGAGGCACACACATCTTTGCAGTGCACACACGTAGTTATTTTCACATTCATATACAGGATATCTAAAAAAAAAAAATTCAAAACGCTTGTTCCTGGCTTCTCTGTGAAGGAAAACATAGTATTCTCAACATCACAACTCCCCACATGGGAATTTTTTTACTGGGTTCATACTTCCAAGGCAATGGTGCCTGTACTAAGGTATATTCTTCAAAACTAGGAGGCAACACTGGGAAAAGAAGGCAGAGAGTAAGACTTCTTGTCTATTGAACTATTCCTGTATTCTTTTTGGTGTTCACAAGTCATAAAAGCAATCATAACATTTTGAAAATTTCTCAACATACAGGTATGCAAAAATTGATTTTTTTTTAAAAAAAAAGTGTTTTATTGCTGTGTTTTATTGGCACTTTAAACAGGAAGAGAAATGGAAATTTTTCCTCCTGTAATAGCAACAGGAGGTTTTACTCGTCGTTAATAAGAAACATTATCTTACCAGAGAGCTGAGTCTTCTCATTTTCATTTTTATAGGAGATTGATTAACACTTAGCTAATTGGCACATGCAAATAAGGATTAGCTGAATTAGTTTTTCTTTACAACTCAATGACTATAATTTAGATACTTATTTAGATTAAAATCTGTTATTTTTTGAAGGTAATTATCTGCCTGTTTTCAAAAATAACACAGTAAAATATATTACTAATTGTATTTTACACGTGTTTCATAAAATAGTTAATTAGCTTTACTAAAAAAGTAAGCACAAAAAAAGCAAAGCTTCACTTCACAGTGCTGGAACCAGGTCTTCTAATGAGAGAATAAAGACACATTATTTCTAGTGAAGTGAGGTCAAATCAGTAGAGGATAACTTGAGATGCAGTCACATCTGAAACCACAAAGATTTCCAGCAGAAAACATCTTCAATATAACTAGAAAAAGGTGAGAATGCAGATTGTCTTTTGAATCCCCACTCTAAATGAAAGATAATTTTTCCAGCATTGATTCATAAGGAAGAAAGATCTCCAGGGCATTTGGCCTCCTACCCACCTGCCCTTCCCCATTATTCATGGCAAGGCCTATTTCAGAGAACAGCTTGGGAATGACTGTGTGGCTGGATGGGACAGGGCAGCTGATTTCAAGGGGTTTTTTGTGGTTTGAAGTTCTTTTTTGGATGGTTTGGGCTGAGTGAGAACAGGTGGTCAGATGCGGGTGTTCGGTAGAGCAGCAGTACTAGAGCAGAGACCTCACAGCAGCAACTGTGTGTGGCTCAGCTCGTTTTATGGCTTAGGAAACAATGCAGCCTGACACAGAAATTGTTCCAAAAAAAACTTTCTCTTTGCTCTCTTCCTGCACTGTTACTGAAGGAGCTCATATGGATGTAAATAATTAGTTTTAATACTCATTATCTCACATAACCAAAGCAGATAAATCATGTACATGACACTACAAAGATTTGAACTTCTATTATCATCTTCCAAGGTTTATACTACTATATATTTTAAATATTTTAGTAGAGCTTCTCATGAAGCACCAAGTAATAGACCAAAGCCAACTCCACCCAAGAGCTTACAAGATAATATTTAGAATTCAGAACAAGCACTGTAAAGCTTCAGTGACCCATAGGGCAGCAGCTGGAACTGTGAAATGCAGCCTCTGGTACAGGATTTGAATGTTTCTGTGAGATGTAGTTACTGTCTCTCCATTTCTTCCTCCAGCAAGTTCAGTGTACTGCAGCCCCAAATTTAGTAAGGCGGTTGAGATTATCCACCAGACAGTGAGTAGTGACCATAATGAAACAATTTTGGAACTTGACTCAGCCTATTTCCTTCACACTTAATTCAACCCTCCATTCCCTTCTCAAATCCTAGTAAATAGTATATCCTCTAAAATTAATCTCCACAGACTGCCTCTCTGGCCAGCAGGATTCAGGTTCCAGAGACCTGCCATGGGCACGCTGGCTGTCACAAACACAGCTGCTAAAATAGCACTCTCCACTTATCAGTGCTCACACACCCTGCACATCACCCAACAGAGCCTTCCCCACACAAAGCAGGAGCACCTCAATCTGCCCCTGAAGGCAGCGGTCATTCCTCAGCCTCTCTGCTTCAAGGTGGAAGCTCCTTGGAAAACCAAGAGGGAGAAAGCACTCTGGGAGTGCTCTCTGGGTGTTTGCCCACTTTCTCTGCCTTGTATCATATCTGGCTAGCTTGGTTATTTTTCTCTTTAAAGACAACGGAAAGAATTGGATTATCATGTCCCACTTCATGGGAAATAGCCCATCCAGAGCTAGCTAGGGAGTCTCTCTCTCTCCTTTCTTTCCGTCTGAAGGCCCAGGAGGGATGACGGCAGGTTGTCCCCTGTCTGGTTGACGTCTGAGGTGTATCAAGGAGGAATCAGCCTGGCTGTAGCCACATAGACCTTACTGACCACTTTCTGTGCAGTGGATGCAGAGTCTCTGTTGCACACATCTTGCATTTAGTGCACAAACTAAATTATTTATTCCATTAGGATAATCCAGGTATCTTGGCAACACCCTGCTAAAATCAGGTTTAAGCAAGACAGCACCAAGATAACCAGCTTGAAGTGACTCTCATACCCAAGCACATCAATGACATCTTGCAATCTAACTGAAACCTAATTGTACTTCCTGAAACAGCCTCTGTATTTCCTCCAGAGCTCAGCATAATCACTTCCTATAATGCTGCTCCCACAGTTTAAAAAGGCTGTGATCATGTCACAAGATGAAGGTATTATCTGCAAAGCAATAAAATATTAAAACCAGGGCACACTCTCTAGAGCAGAGAACTTCCAACTCAACCTCTGCACAGAATCAACAACCGCCCAAGTTAAATTTAAAAACTTCTAAGTTACAAGCGTACAGGGCAGATCAGAATCAAGCAAGCTCCACACCAAACAACTTGACAAGGTTGCCAGGAATGCAGGGAAAATATGCTCATTCTCCTTAAAGTCTAAAATAATTTAGGAGCTTTAACTAAAATGTCAGCGTGTGTCAAGAAATATTAACTTATATAATACTGCACCATTTTGCTTGCCAGATAATATTGTAGAAACTTGGCATTCTAACTGCTCCATGCTTTTCTAAGTGTTCTTACATGGCTACAATAACTCAGCATGATTGAAACAACAGTAAATTTTCCCCTGTTTAATTTTCACTTTCCCTTTTATTCCACCACTGCTATGAGCACAGTTATATTTGGCTACAATACCAAAACTAAAATGACTTAGATTAAGGGTGCTTGTTTTCAAATACTCAGGCTAAACTGGTCTTTAAGGAGTTGAACACTTCAGCACCCATTTAATCAAATGGCTCATAATTCCACGCCACTAACTTCTATATACATAATCTTATATAAACCCCTGTATCCCTGTATGCCTTGAAAAATAAACATTGGCTCAACCACCTTTTTGAGGGTCTGAGTCCACCAGGACCTCAGTCTGACAAACACCTATTAGCACATCTAAGTTTCCAAATGAACCAGCCCCAAGACCCTACAACATTTTTGGTGATGACTACAAGAATATTAAGAAAGATGAGTGTCCCTTCCTTCAGCATAAATACAAGCCTGAGACATCTGGACCTTAAAACCTGGCAAAGAGTGGACAGAATTATATTTACATTTAGGAAAGATGTTCCATAACACTAAGAATTTGTGAACCAGCTTTGATCTAGACTAACAGAATATAACAAAGTTTTTGTTTTCTTTTCCAAACACCACATAGAGGTGCCTGCAGTTTTATACCAGACAGTAAGAATGCCGTACTGAATTACCCCACCCATTTCCCAACACCCACTGCATTTTTAATTGCACTTCATATGTTCCTTTCAATGCCAGCTTTGAAATCTTTCCCTGTCTTGGAGATGAGATGAGTGAGAACTGGCAGAGCAGCAATGAGGACTAAAAGAAAGCTCTGTACTAGAAGGCAGAGCTGGATTACGATACACATCTGTGAGTACAGACACCAAACTCATGGTGGTTTACCAGGATGATCACTTGATACATCATGCTCTTTAAAATTATTCATAATTTATGTCTGTTTTTCTGGGAACCTGAATCCTGTGCCTGCATTTTAGCTGGTATTAACTACTGTAAATTAAATTAATAAATGGAGAGTTAAACAACTTGCTGGAAAACCCTTAGGACCACTAACCAGATATCAGGGTTTGTAACCTTTCTTAAGCCACCGGGAATAGAATACTAAAGAACATTTTTATTATCTCTTGGTTGTTAGATATTTATTCAGCTTTAAAACAGTGACATTCTAAAGGGTCATAGCAAGCCAAAAAAGCCCAGCCAGAGCCAGCTGCTTTCAATCCACATTTCAAAAAGATACAGACCTAAATTCAATTGATTTTTAAAAAATATTTTTAATCTTCCTCTCAAAACATATCACATAATTAGATATTACATATTTGGGATTTTTTAATAGGAAATACAGCAAACTGATAGCCTGACACAGAAATCAATACATAGTTATATGAATTTTGCTTTCAAGCCACGAAAAAGCAAGAAAAGACTGGAGATTAAGAAGGCAGAATTTCTTTGTGGCAGCATTTCATTTACCGTTAGAGGCAAGGACAAGAAATCAGGGTTAGGAATTGCTGAAATGGGGGTAGGTAGGGCTGTGCAGGATGCTCCAAACCAATGGAAGCATCCTACATCCAGCAGAATTTGATTTTACCAGGCATTGCATGGGACTTGGGTTGGAACGAGGTGCTCTCTAAGCCCCCTTCCAACCCAAACCACTATACAATAAATAGCCATTAACCAGAAATGGCATGTGATGGTGAAAAAGCCTAATGAAAACAGGTCTTTTTTCACCCTGTTTTTTTCCCAGTTTAAAAAAATGCATGTTTGTACAGTTCAATTCAAAAAAAAAAGAAGGTTTTTGAGCCAATATGCTACAAATGTCACACCTGGCTTTTTGCTACACGCACCAGCCAGACTAGTCTAACTTGCCAGCCTAAGTGTGAGTGCAGTCAAACATGACTCGCCCACACTTGTTAATCTCAGGGATTCAAATCCCATCCCATAAATATTCCCGACATCAGCTGGGAAGACTGATAATCCTTACCTGCACAACCAGCACATCTTCACCACTATGAGCTCCCATTTTAACGATTTCACACAATCACCCAGAATGAAAACATCAGCAGATGTGAACAACTTCAGGAAAAATCTACTCATCAAAAATGTGGCATTTTTGGTCATGTACTGACCAGGTAAGCAGATCACACTGTACTGGAACCTCTGCTTAAAAACTTGAGCAGGTTTTACAACCATGTCTTTTTCAAATTTGCTTGAGATGAAGATATCTGTGCCAAATTTCAATTCAGAAAAAGCTTCCAAAGCTGAGATATCATCTAAGTAGGAACAATGGAAGGAAAAAAAAACCACCTCGCACACTGTTATAAAAATCTGAACTTGAACTTAAAACACACACACACAGAAAAACCCAACTAAACCTGAAAAACTAACCACAGACAAAAAAAAACCACCTCACACACACAGGGGAAAAAAAGTAAAGACACAAGATGGTCACGCAAAGTTTTAATGTGTTCCATAACCAGACAGCCCACAAGTCCAGAGCAGAGACTGAAGATGCTGGAAATACAGTTTTCTCCCCGTGAGGCTTGCATGTCAGCTCTGAATTCAAAAGCCAAGCTGAATCCTCTGTGCAGGAAATCCTGTGTTCAAATAATATCAGCCCCCTCTGCCTTTTAGTATTAATGTACAAGAAAAACTAAAATTTGTACAACCAGAACCACTATAAGGTAAGCCTGGGAGGGAACCCACTCTGCCCGTACATAATTTTGGTGTGTCTCTTAAGTAAAAGTCACACAGAAATACGGAAAATCCAAGTAGCTTGCTAGAACACGATTACAAGAAAGCGGAGGCATGAATGTAAAATAAACTTTTGCGAGAAAAAAATAAAATCACAGGGGAAAAAACTGACAAGTTTTATATTCGTGATTTTGAGAAGTCACAGCTACATCCCTTTGTGCAGAGATCAGTAAGAAGAACAAAGTGTGACAATGCAACATCTCAGCAAACTGCTCTCTGTAGTTTTTGAATATGAAGGGAAGAAGAATTTGGATCTTGGCACACCTGGCAGGCAGCTTTGGATCTGTGGTGCTGAGGGAGGAGACTCAGCTTGGAGACCTCCTGCCTTGATCTTTGTCATGTTTCTGCACAGCTCACCACATGGACATGCTGCTGGTGTTCCTGCTGCTTTTACTCTGAATGTCAGCAAGACCCTTCCACCCTGCCCTCTTCATTGCTATTCCCCCACACACAGGATGTTCCTTGCCCAGTGGATGCAGGTATCGAAGCATCAATGATGTCTCGCATGCAGCAACAAGCACATTCCCTTAAAAAACCATCTAACATTGATTTTCATATTCTGCGCTTCACCCTCCACACTGTTTGTCAAACACAAACGTTAATGAAGCATCAGGTAGACCCACCTGAAATTCTGGGCTCAATTGAAAATACAATTTCTTTTTAATTTCTCTTGGTTGTGTTGTTCCAGTGAAAAGTCTGAAAAATATGATCTGGAACAGTGTTAGAAACCTACTCAAAGGATAAACAGAAATGCAAGAGACTCCTGCAGCTCCTGGACTCCAAACCCAGAACTGCTGAACTAGACTTCTGCACACTTACATCTGGTTAGGATTATTTCATTTTTAAATTTGATTCTGCTTCATTTTTTGAGCGTCCTAATGTAAACATTCTCCTGGAAAGAGCAAAAACTACAGCTACAGCCCAGGAGGATGCATGTGTGAGGCTGAGACAGCTGCAAAGCTGAGCAAACACTGCTTGTGAGAGCTGCTGAAGAGACGCTTGTGCAGTTCACAGGAGCAGCAGTTTGCTGAACCTGCATCCTTACAAGCTATGACACATTTTCCCCGTGCCAGTAGGTTTCCCTACAAAACAGATGTGTGTATGTAAATAGTTAATAGATCACGTCCCTTCTCTAAAGGCAGCTCATCTGACAATAATAAACAAAAACGTGCAAACACAGCACATGAGAAAATGCCTGAAGATGGTCCAATTTACATTAAAGACAGATGCTCTGACCCTGAGCATATTGCCTTCCTAAGGATCTTTTTTTTTATTTATTCTGTCAGGCATACCTATATATTTCACACAAAGTAAAAAATTAAATTTAAAAAAAAAATCTGGTATTATTTTTATTTCTTGGGCATGAAACAGAAGGTGACTCTAAGGAGCTCAGCAGACTTCAGCTGAAGTTGGATGCCTCAAAGTTGTTGTTTTGAATGTAAAGACAATGACAACACTGACACAAAGACAAATTTTACGTGCTCATTTAAATGGGGAATTTTATTCTACTTATTCTCATTACCCATTTCTTTCACCCAAATAAGGGGTTTGATTGGTAAAGACATTTAAACTCAAACATTTAGTTCCAGACATATCTGGGGAGCTGGAGGGCAGGAAGTAGGTCACTGGTTTTGCAAGACCTTTATTTACATTTTAGCCAAATAACGTGGTTGGGTGGGGTTTTTTGGTCCAGTGTTGTCATTTCCCATCATCCCTATCACAACACCACACAGAGGGGAGGAGAGAACTGGTGTGTTCCCACGAAAGGCAGCTTGTGGCAGGCACTGAAACCAGGAATGCGGCAGATGTTGGATGCTCCCCCTTCCCCTGGCAGGGATCTGCCCTCACAAAAAGAGCTGGAGCAGAGTGGGGTGAGCAGCTGCTCCTGGTGCCATCATTCCCAGGTGGGAGCTCCTTCTCGTGCCCCTCTGCTCCTTTCCCTGCCTCACAGCCCTTCACCCAGCCTGGATCCTGGGTGAAGTGCTGCTGGAGCCCACTCCTCTGTCTCTCTTCCTAGGAAGATGCATTTCCCACAGAGCTTTCCCTCACACTTCCTTTAAGTCTCTGACTGTGGCTCCTCTCTTTCCCTCTTTCCCACTCACCGCACCCTGGAGCTGTAAGTGGAATGTGCCCTCACACAGCAAAATCAGTCTCTGTTCGCTACCTCCCCCTCAAAAAAAGTCCAGATAATTAATAATAAAATAAATGTGTTTTCAGGCTAAAAATGTGTCCCACCTCTCTGAGCACAGAAAATACACTTTGAGCTCTAGCACAACCAAAGGTCGGATGTACGTGGTCTGAAGTTCTGCTTTCAGAGGAAGAAAGAAAAGGGTTTTTATGCTCCTGAGTGTACAGCACAGTCCATGCTCATGGGAGGTGGCCCCAAGGAAGTGCATGGTCCCAAAGAAGGATCCAGTGAATCCTATGGACATTAATCCTATTTTGCTCCCATTTTAAGTAAGCTGACTGCATAAGAACTCAGCTCTGTTATGCCAGGTACCCTTCATGCACTGTAATTTTAATTCCTGCATGGATTACCAGATAAAGTTTCCTCCAAAGTTATTTTTCCTTAGAGAAAGACAAAGAATGTCATAAAAAGTTTGAACTTTCACTCCTTAAAATGGGTTAGCAGAAATTAATGTTATCTGGGCATGTTCTGTGATTAAGTCTCAAACATCTTTTCAGATAAAAGGAGTTTATCACTTCACACTTTAATAACAGCTGAGAGCACCAGCCTAAAGCTAAAAAAGTCATCATGCCAACAAGAAAATGATCCAGAACCATCTTAGACAGATATCTTAATAAGGAAAGCAAAACTTTTGCCCTCTCGCTTCAGAAACAGAGATACACTAAATTACTCAGATCCTCATTAAAGATTTACTCAGGAGGAAGTAGGGGAAGAAAAGAACCAAGGCAAAAAGTTGCAGTAAAGTTTCAAAGAAACTTCCAGCAGCAGATTAAAGCCTGAGAGAATCCTTCTCTCCTGTCTATAACAGAAGTGCTGGTTCTGAGCTCTGGCTTGGATTTCACAGCTGACAAAAGACCACACACAATTTTAAGGGTATTGTCAGGAGTTCACCTGAGCCTAAACACTGCTAGGGGCCAAACACTCAATATCTTCACCTAACCCAGGAGCAAGTCTTAAATTTGCTGTAAATATGCACAACAAATTTAGACAGGCTAAGTACTTTAAAAGTTCTGAAAGAGGGGAAATATGTAAATTAAAACGAAACACAGGGAAAAAAAGTCTGAAATCTGCAGATGATGGTTGTTTGAAGTGCAAGAACATCAAAAAACTGTGGTAGCACTACAAAGTCTTCTCGGCCAGGAGCCTGTCAGCGGAGAGGAAGCAAAAATATTTCAGCTATTGCATTGCTCCTAGTAAACTTGTTTCCCTGAGCTGAAATGCTGCTTATCCCAGCTGTGGAATCCCTCCCCCAAAAACCCATTCAGCCCTCCCTTCAGCCCATTTTCAGCTTTGTTTAACCAACCAGCTTCACAGACTGCATAGAAAGTGTTCCTAATGCCACTCATGTTCAAATCTTTTCTTTTTTTTAATCCCTGCTGAAGCCCTGTGTCATATTTTGCATAGGCCGAGGAGAGATCCATATGAAACACATGCAGTTACGGAAATTGTGGTGGAAGACTTCCTGACATGGAGATGTATGAGGCTGTGGGATATTCTCCCAAAGGAAGCGGAGGAGACTCAAACAAGCGAGACCCTTAAAACATGTCCTAGCAGGAGAATGGCAGACATTAACTCTGTGGTAAGTAAAGGAATATTAACTCTGTGGTAAGTAAAGGAATATTAACTCTGTGGTAAGTAAAGGAATATTGCTTAGAGCAGCTACTCACAGAATTTCAAGTTTGTCATGGTTACTCTCAATAGAAAGGCCAATTAAACACTGTAAAATCCAACAAAAGACCATATAAATCTATTTGCATGGTTTCCTCAATCTTTAATAGGTTTTTGCAGCACAGGAACCAGATGTACTTTTATTGAACTGGGACCTTAAATATGGTGTAATCCATATGGCCAAAATAACTAGGTAATAACGGTGCATTTACTAGGGGACCATAATAATTATAGGATATTTCTCTTTATGACGTATAAGCAAAAGTTAACCACAAATGTAATTTATAAACTATTATTTTCATATATGAAATAAGCTACAGAGTAAGTGGCAGTGGGACTGCACTAAAAATGACATTTCAGGAAGAAAAGTGATTGAGTATGACCATAGCTGGATCTTGTTTATCTCCCAACTGAATAATAAGGAAGAGACCCCCCTCCAAAGCACAGATCCCCTTCCCATCCACAGGGAGGGAAAGAAATCCTCACCTCCCAACATCATCCCTCCCCAAGGCTGGACCTGCAGGAACCACTGCTGGAGATCTACAGCCCAAGTGCTTCCAGGTTTCCGCTTAAGGACTGGGAACTCCTGACCACGTCCAGGAGAGCCACACGCAGAGCTGCAGCTCTGGGCTGTTTAACAGAGTCCTGAAACCTCGTTCTCGCATCATCAGTGCAGGCTGGAGCCTTTCAGGCAGTTGGTTCTTGGCTTTTCATTCCTTCACGTATTTAATAAAAAATATTCCCAGCCACGTCTGCCTTGCTCCTCCCCGGACTCTGCTCCTTGCAGCTGCCCCAAATAGATATTTCCAGGAAAAGGGAAAAAATCCCAACCCTGACTGCCATCCACTGCTCTCTATTATTTGTTGTGCAAAGGACTGGTGGGTAAATACCAGCCATGACTTCCTTGATTGCTCCAGCAAACATGAACCTTCAAGAAAACTCTTCTAATACAAAGTTTCTAATCCAGAAAGTAAGAGGACAGTGTTTAAGCCTAATTGCACCATTCTTTTATTCTTGTAGACCAGAGCATAATATAAGAGCAATTTTTAATAAAAAGTAATATTCTTTCTAAAGTTTTACCCTAGAGTAAGTGTACTAAGTGCTGGGACAGAATTCCAACACTTCTAAATTTAACCTCTTGCCTCATGGGATAACCATACACTCAACATGGATTGTCTCATGCTTCCCAGGATCCAATCCAATTCATCAAGGTTTTCTGTTTGCTTTTCAGATTATCACTAAATGCTTTCAGGGTTGGGGTTGTTTTGTTGCTTTGAAGGCTTTTGATTTCTTGTTTTTCATTCAGCAGCAGGGTATGTGCATTTCTAGCATCAGATTTGTTTCTTCAAGTTCCATTCAGAAAAGTTCACATGAAAAATCATTTCACAACTTCCAATTAATTCAGACTAATAAAATTAGTCTAAATAATAAAACTAATAAAATTCAGAAATAATAAAAACAACAATTTAAGTTTCTTATCTGCACGTGAAACAAGATCTTAGAAATATCTCAGGCTCTTTCTCCCAAGAGTTCAGGTGGCCTAATTAGCCAAACAACCACAGTAAGACAAATCTCTAACTCCTCCTGAGGGTCTTACCTATGCAAAAATTGTATTAAATTGTTTTTTGATGCTTCCAGACTTAGTGATAGCCTAAAATGTTTTAGTCTTTGCAGAGAGCATCATTCACAGGAAACAAAGATTTCTGCATTGTAAAGGGGAGAATAAGGGGAAACATTTTTTATTATTTCACTTTAGTTTCATTAACTCAAATTATTGACTGAAGGATTATGAAAATCCTTTGCAGTAATAACTTCTCAGATGATCAACTTCTAACAAGTCTCTTCCAGTGAATTAGTGTTATTTCTTTCTGAAAACCTAAGTTTAAGTCATATACAGTTGTCATAAAAGGAGATAAAATATGTTAACTCCTCGATTTAACCCCAGAAGAGAGATGTCATGGAGACCAGCACAAAAACCTCGTGGCAGAGTGCGTGGCACAGCTGAGAGCTCGAGCAGAGTCCCGCTGTGCTCCACCACAATTTTTGAGACACAGGTCCACACCCACCACACAGGAGCTGTGCTGGCTCCCAACCAGTCCATCAGCAGCAGCTCCATCGCCTCAACTCGTCTGACTTCAGCCTGAGCAAGTGGCTGCAGGTGAAAGGCTCCGCACTCCATCACCCATCACACGGCACCTGCTCCTGCCAGCATCCAGACATTCATTGTGCAGCATTCCAAACAAGAGCCTGCTTCTCTGACACCATTCAAAATCAATTCTGCGAAGAGCAACCAGACCTCATAAAGAACAGCTAATAATTAATTAAACTCCAATGGTCTTCCAGCCAGCTCCCATACATCACGGGCTGTTGGATGCTTTTAATCAAAGTGCTTCATTATCATATAGCAATGTATCACTTTTGTTTTATTTTTTTTAAATAAAGGATGACATTTTTATGGCAGTAACCTTAAACTTTCCAGCCACACATCTTACTAGCAAAGAAATGCCAAGAACAACTACAGATATTATAATAAACTATTCTTCCCTTTAGTAAATTAAGTGGCATCCACATACTTTGTGGATGTGGGGAGGAGGAAACAATGGGTACCATATCATTTCAACAGAACAAATGTGTATGGAAGCAACTTTAAAATAATTTTCCTCCTGCCCCCATCCAGCCAGATTAGGTCCCTGCTGTACCAGCAGAGGGTGGTGCTGCTGAAGTCCCTGGCGCAATGGTACAAACCAAATGCTACTCTCCACATTCACCAGTCTCATTCAAACCTGGACAAAAATAGTCAGTGTTTTCACATTCCTGCAAAGTGCTTTCCTGAGGCGGCACAGCACTGGGGAGAACACAAGACAGGAAATACAACTTGCAAAGCCACCAGCCATGAGGTAAGAATCCTTCCTGTTCACCTGTGCCATTTATTTCTGTATCTTTTTCTGTCAAATAACCCAGAGCCCTTCCCCCACATGTTCAATATGGTCCCAGCTACTCTCTGAAATGCACAATAAATGCTGTTTGAATAAAGTCCCTCCTAAACCTTTCCCAGCAGTGGGGTTTCACCCTTCCTTGCCTCCACAAACGTCTCTTATTAAAGAGTTGGCCTAAAAAAATGTATCCCAGAATCATTTAGGTTGGAAGAGACCTCCAAGATCCTTCTCTGGACACACTCCAGCCCCTCAATTGTCTTTCTTGCTGTGAGGAGCCCAAAACTGGACACAGCACTCGAGGTGTGCCCTCACCAGTGTCCAGTACAGGTGGCAATCACTGCTCTGGTTCTGCTGGCCACAGTATTCCTGATCCAAGCCAGGATTCCACTGGCCTTCTTGGCCACCAGCACCACCAGGTCCTTTTCGTCTGGGCAACTTTCCATAAAAATCTTTGTGGTGAGGTTTTTTCACATTTATTTCTCCCCTGCTGTTAATCTATGGGTAGTTAATACATGTTTTTATGGGAATTATACACATTACAGAAAGTTCATTTATTTTGAAACATAGCAGTAATCTGCTAGCACTCTCATGGAAAATTAATCACCCACAAGCAAATTCCTCTAGCCTGTCTGTTCAGAAGTCAAGGGTAAACAGCACACAAAATTCATATTCCAAGACCACATGGCCAGTTTCACGTTCATCGCACACTTCCAAATCTGTTTGGGCTCCTAACGACAAAAATTTCTCACAGGAAAAATCATGTGGAATACAGCTTTAAAGATCCCAAACAGCGTGGAAAGTAAAGGTTTCAGGCTAGACAGATACAACTTATTAAAGTAAGTGATACAGAAATCATTCAACTGTTGTGCCATAGGACCTCCCTCATTTCTTTTTCAAGGAGACAGAAGGAAAATACCATTTTCCTACACAGAACACCACATGGGTTAAAAACTGTGCCCTGAAGGCCAGTTTTTACCAAAGTGATGCATGGCTTCAAACCTTTCTCTGGGGCAAGTGGCCTTTGTAGCATGGTCGGTGACTGCTCCTGCAACAAGGGGTGTTCAGAGCTCCCACAGAGCAGAAAAGTGAGATATTGTCTCTATCAGCTCCATAATTTCAGAGATGTTAGAACAAATCAAGGAGAAAATCCTCCACCAAATATTTGCATGGAAATTCCCTTCAACGAGCAACGCCTCACAAGTAAAACCTCACAAGTCCTCAGCTCCAAAGTACTTTAAATAGTGTAAGTTAAGATGCCTTTCCAGTCTCACATAATGCTCCTCTGGGGCTGAGCAGGCAGAGGATGGAAGTTTCTGTAGCACCACCCACTGTTGCTGGCATTTGGCCTCAATTCTTGGCTGCTCGTGACATGAGAATGGGCATTCACAGTGTTCAGGAGCAATCAAGATGTAAAATAAAGAGAAGTATTTTAAGGAAGCTTTCTGATCTCCTCCGTCCACCGCGAAATGAATTTTAAATTCCCCTTTAGCAAATAAGTTATTTTTCACATAGATGGGAATAGAAAGGTAAGGAAAAAATCAGCTAATGCTGAAACAGTGGCACTAAAAATTAATGTACTGAAAACACACATTTTTACATTTCATCTTAACAAAAAAAAAAAAAAGTAATGTTAGCATACAAGCCAGCAGGAGAACCTGGGGTATTTTCTACTAGCTCAATCACATTTCTTGTCTTACAAGTAATCATTTGTGTCCTGATAGCATTTGGTACTCGGACTTTTGTTTCTGGCATGTTCATAAAATCCAGCCTCCTACAGCCATTCATAAATATGTTTTCCAATAAGATATATTCAGGTAACAATGAACAATTAAGCTCCAACTCCTCAAGCTGCAGTGTGCAATTGCTAGGGAACTGGAATGTGGTGCAGCTGGATGAGACAAAACTGAAAATACTCTGTTTTTAAACAGCATCCATGCCCTCCAGCAGCAGGATGGGCTGCAGAGAGTGCTGTCCATGGTCACAGTTGGCTCTTAGGAAATAATGACAAGAGTTCTCTCCCTACAAAAGCAGGGATACAGAGAACAGCCTTTCCTTAGGCACACACACTTTTCATCCAGCACTGAAACATTAAATTGTCTCATGAGCTGCCATTTCTCACCATGGTGACTCCACCTGATGGTGCCAAGCACACCAAGGAGGTAAGGTGGTTCCTTTTCTTCTGCAGAAACAAGAAACAAACCTTGATCTCTGATGTTGACTCCTAGACAGCTGTGCCCCCTCCACACTGACAGAAACGGAGAGAAATGTTCGCTGCCTGCCACACAAGCACAATTATGTGGCAAAGCAGCTGGCAAGAGATGGCTCCTGTGAAGAAGGACCCCCATGACAAGCTAAATCCCCAATTTTTGGTTGCTAAAGCCACATCCACACGTACTTGACATCTCCCAGCTCTCACAGTCGATGCCTGTCCCCTGATCCACAGATCGTGCCCCTGCAAGGCTCTCCACACTTGGGATTGAACTCCTTGTCACAGTTACTTCACTGACAGCCCTGAAAAAGCTGGATTTTGAGCAGCACTTGGCACCCCTTGAAACACAATAAGCACCTTCAGGTCCTCTCATTACAAATATTTAAAAGTTAAAAAAGGTTTAGACAGTGTCCTGGGGCATGCTCAGTGTGAAATGCCAGCCTGGGCAATTCCAAGAGTGCCCACAGCAGCCCAGGTTGGTTTACTGACAGGCTCTCAGACATTTCCACCCCAGGCAGAAGTGTGTCCATGGGGTATAACTCACCTCCTGAAAATTCCTTCCTTCAGATCTGATATCTGCCAATTGAGAGATGTCATTATTCAAAACAACAAGCTTAAAGAGGTAGAAGGCAGGGGAATAATTCTGAACCAGGAGTATGAAGTTACTGCCACAAATGAAAGGTCATTTCACCAATTATCTCCTGCACATATTTTGTATTAAATCCTGCATTATTAGGTTCACCAGGCTTTCTTCCGATTGCTATATGGAGAACTGAATATTTATGTAGAGCAAAAGGTTAAATTATAAGTCACTGAAAAACTATGATGATGGATTTCAGTTTAATAAGCAGTGATACAAGAAATAGAATATATATGCATATATATATAAAGTAAATATACTGTGCTTAATTGATTGAAAAACCTGCTTTCCTATCCTAGGTGATCTCCCACCCATGCAAGAAAAGCATCATCAGGAAGGGTTTAAGATTAAGCACTATCCCCTGCAGTGATTAGGCACTCCACAGCAAGGTAGTTTAAAAGAGTTTAATTTCCTTTATGATTTAACGTTCTGATAAACCTTTTCTAATTCCATTGCGCTGATATAAAACACTTCCATTTCCAAATTTTGATACTGAACAGGAGCCATATTTAATGCAAGCTTTTGTCTGGTGTTTTTCCTCTCCCCTTCCCCATTTCTTTCAGAGCAGGTCCCCGGTTTTGCAGAGGAGCTGGAGGGCACCAGGCCCCCGCTCACCTGTGACTGATGGTGGCTGGGTGGGGGCCAGGCTGGAGCCCAGGCACCAAGCCCGTGGGCTGGCAGTGACAGAGACAGATGCCTCTCTGTAGCTGTGCAGATGGCACCAGCAAGGCATCTCTGGCTCCTCCAACTAGGGGATGTTATCCCACTAAGAAGTGTCTCCGAGCAGAGATGATAAGAGCTGGGGGGGAAGGTATCAGCTTGCCTATCAAGTGGGAGAGATCTGAAGGCAGATTGAATAGCGGAGGATAACAAAATTCACGCGTTCTAAAAGCAACGATCTGGCCCAGAGGGCTGAAATCTGGGGAAGTGATAAGGAGCTGTAATAGAGTCTATCAGAAGCAGCAGCAGCCCGACACTTAGGGAAACTCAGATGTCTACACAGCAACCCTAGGAGCAGGGGAGAGAGGGAGGAACAAATAGGAGCTCTCATACTTGAACCAGCACTAGAAGAGATTTTCCTGGGCAAACTCTGTACAGCTGAGCACAACTCACTCCGTAGGAAGAAAGCACGAATTTATTACATTAAATTTCAAGAGTAATTCAGTGTGCAATGAGGGAAAAAAATACCAAAAAAGGAAAAGAGACCCCAAGGGTGATGTCATTAAAGGCATTTCACTATTGCTAGATGAAAAGCCCCCCAGAAAAGAAGCCACTGATGAATAGGGCAGAGAACTTCATCTAGGGATGTTGATAAAGCAGCACAGAGCCACACTGAACACTTGGAACTCCATGAGATAGTCTCTGTATAACCTGCCCTAACCACCCCCAGCTATTAAAAAACAAAAATTTAGAGAAAGTACTAGAGGGGAGTTATTTCTGCTCCAGTCCTGACTACCAGGAGAATAGAAGAGAAGCAATTGAGAATTTGACATATGGGAGTAATAAATAACACTGTGGATTAAAGCAGTCAAAAAAAAGCATGTGTATATACATACAGAATTATTTTAAGCAAAACAGCTTTTCTTCTGATAGAGAGGAACAGAATGCATAGCAAGACCATCACGGCTGTGCCAGAAACGGCACTTGAAAACAGAAAGAAACATAAATCATATGTCAAAAACAAGTTTACATGACTGAGGAATACAAAAGACCCAACATTAATCACAGTGCATTAAGGACAAGACACAAAGCTAACTAGAAAGGGACAAAATGCATCAGGAACAAATTGATTCACATACAACAAGAGGAAACAAAGGAAAGCAAGACCTTGTTCCTAAGAAGATGATGCATTTACTCCCTCGTGTAAAGACGTCTTCAAAAGTGTCCCCATCCTCCTGGGGTAACTAATGGGAGAGCAGACCAAGGGCTTCCTTTTCCTCCCTTAGAAGTTCTTTGAAAGGATAAATAGACAGGTACTCCTCTGCAGTTCTTCAGTGTCTCCTTGATCTCCATGGGAAGTTCTCCACTGCTAGGGGATAATTAGGGAATTGCACGCTGCTGGGATCAGTAGGAGCGCACAGCTCTGTCTGTAGTGGGTACAAAGTGGTAGGTTGGCTCCAGTAAAACCTAGATCAGGGCAGCATTCCCCTATCATTATCTTCAACTTCTCTGGGAAATCAAATAGCAGAGAGGGAACACTGACCTGCCCTCTCCGATCCAGCTGCGGTTGCACAACTGACAAGGACCCAGAGCAGTCAGGGCCAGAGCCCAAACCCTGCTCGCCTCAAACACACAGAATGTGCACATCTGGAAAAGAAAGAAATTTTAAACAGTGTTGGGAGGTAAACTACAACCAGTAACAGATCTTGAAAACAAGCTGGTCCTACAGGGCATGTGAGAAAGCACATTTTGAGACAGCAGAAGCTGCCTTTAGTCTTGTATCTCATTGATGTGTTGTGTTGATATACTGCATGTCCAACAAACATTACAGGAGGATTTCTGAAAATGCTCCTTAAATTTTAAACAAACTCACTCTTTGGAAAATTAAACTGATGGAGGATTTCCCTATATTAACATTGGCTTAAATCAGTTTTCATAGGAGAAGTACACTAGGAAATACCAGCTTGAGTTTGTGTTTTAAGCGTGCTTAACAGAGCTCACTGCATGAGCAATGCCAGGAACACACCAGAACAGAGTTTTGAACCATTCACAGTGTAATAAGTGTTGCATTTTAAATGGCTCTTATTGAAATGGTAACTATAGTCTCCACACTGAATGAATTTTCCATTTTGTGGAGAAAAAAAGCTATTTAATTAGAGTTGTATCTCACAAACCCCAGCTCCAAAAGCTTACAACTGAAAATGGCTGGATATCGTTTGATCACAAGTAGTTATGCAAGGAGAGGATCCAAAGGACTTTGGCTCAACGAAAGAGGCTGAAGACATGAGCCAGATGATTTCCACCTTGTTATAGGGCAGGTGGTCTACATATTTAAGGGCAGAGAAGCTTTTATTTGCATCAAAAGCCATACAAAACACATCTTGGGAAGGAAGAGCGCAGGAAAACAAGCGGCAGCCAAGGATCAGATCAATCAGACATCCATCACAGATGACTTCAGTGTACTTGATTGCTCACTGGTACACTACTTTTTTCCAACTTTCCTCTGCCTTTGTAGTTTGATCTTATCTCAAGATCTCCTAGAAATCAAGCACGAGATGCTGCTGCTGTAAACCACAATTAGGCACCAGAGTGGTGACACAGGGGAATTGGCTGTCATTGTTTGATCTCCAATGATTTTCAATACTGCTTTGCTGTGGCAATAATTTGCATTCCTATTAAGATGAATTAAGATCATCATGTTGTATCATAACAAACCCCATTCATACAAAGCAGCTTTGGAGCTTTATCAGTGATATGCATTTTCACCTAAAGCCCTTTCACTAAAATTCTTATAATGTTGTTACCTTTCTACATTTTCACTGCACAAGCACAACAAATCCTTCCTATGGCTTCTCTATGTGTTATAAAGTATTTCATGTACATTTTGCTCAGCATACATTGGAAGCACAAGTGTTGTGTCAATACTGCCCTCGTAATGTTTCCGGCTCTCGTACCCAGAGATAACACAGTGCATTAACACACTCCACTGGATTTAGTTTAACAGCTGAGTAATGAAAAGATAACCATTTATAAAACTTGATATGATGCTGGATCCCTTTGGACCAGGACCAGGTATAGACACTCTGTGTGATGGGGAATGGGAGACATTCCCTCTACCCCCACACACTCTTGTTTTGACTTGGGAACATGATATACTTTTAAATACACTCTCTTCAAGAGTGTGGTGGAGAAATTTCCTCTCTAAAAAGCAGGAAGCTATTTTTCAAAGGCTACCTTTTAATTTTGAAAGAGACTGCATTCAAGCCAGAAGATCAGCTACCAATATTTTTTAAGTGATCTAAAGCATGACAAGCTAGGCCAGCAATAGAAAACCCATACAATCTATCCACTATTGTCTGAGGGTTAATATAGTTATACCAAGCCTATTACTTCTGAGCCTCCTAATGAAAAATGTTCTATTTAACAAAGTGAACATCAACATCCTGAAGAGGTTCTTCTGCTATCTGTCTTCTACCTTTAATTTTAATTAAGAAAACAAATGGACAGTAAATTTGAAGCAAAGAATCAACATTAATCTCTAAATCAAAACGATTTACATTGAGATTACAATTAATCATATGCATGAAATATCTTATTTAATAGGGTGATGCCCTCAGTTACTTTGTTTAATCACTAAAACAATTCAATTTCCAAAATTAGAATTTGGAACCATTCCAAACATAACCCATTAAGATTATCAATCCAGCAAGAACAGTGACACTGAACCGCTGAAAAATAAACTCTTCAAAACTTTTTTTATTCCTGCACTGAAGAATGTAAAGTGGGCCCAGACAGAGAGAACCTCCATTAAAAACACGGAGGGGTAATGCAGCATCTAAACAAGCAGATGACCCCAGGACATTTGCACTTTAACTTGTTGGTGACATTACTCAATCCCCATTCAAATAAAGGCCACTAGGTCAGATTTTAACTTTGAATTTTTTGGGGTTTACTGGGTTTACCTCCAGTTACAGTGGGCATGGGTTTGGTTAATTAATCAAGGCAAGATTTTGCCAACATCCTTAATAAAGAGCAGAGAAGACACAATTTTAGCTTTGCAGTTGGAATCAGTGGCTGCCATTGGGACATTGCACAGAGTTCAGGTCTTGGCCCAGATGCACACACAGGCTGCTACCAAAAAGTGGGCTCCAGGGCACACCAGTGATGGCTTCTACAGCTGGCTAAGCCTTTTATTTCAGTTAAACATTTAAAAATGGCTCTTCAGCCACCTTATTCATTCATTCTTCAGCCACCACCAACCATGGTCTACACCCTCCTCTTGTTAGGGAGAATTGCACATCCCTCACAAGAATCTCCTGTTGTCCTCGAAAACAGGTGGAGGCAGGATTTGAGCAGGCAAACCAAAGCAGCCAGCTTTGATTTCGCCTGGCCATAATATTTCAGCCAGCACATCAAAACACGGCTGGAACACTTCATGGAAACATGAACTTAAACACACACACGTCTTTTACCTCCAGCCAAATGCCATAAGTCTTGAGACACTGCCTCAGCAAGATTAACACAAGACTATTCATTATGGGATCAATAAGCCTGTCCTCTCAGGGGCTTCTTTCCTCTTGCCCCACTTATCTTTCCACTCTGTGGCAGGGTGGATTTATGTGAAGGATAAAAGACTTCTTAACTGAAGACTGCCCAATGGTTTCTGTTCTTATCTTGTATTCTAGCACTATGTCTCCAAAATTTAAAAAAACAAAGAAGGAGCAGGGAAGGGAATTAAAAAGAAACTGGGTCTTGGTGCTCTGGACACCCCAAAGTGTGTTTGTGTATTTCTGTGTCATGTCTTCGTAGAGAAGAGCAGTCACATCCTGCTTTCTTACATAAATGACACTTCTCATCTAAAAATTCATTTTTCAAGTAGATTTTCCTCGCTTCGCGTGTTCAGAGTCACCCTGCCAGCGGAGGAGAACAAGTCCTTCTGGCTCCCTGCCCCCTCCACATGCCAAATCTCCTCCGGTGGCACCTCAGCCATCTTCTCCTTTTCTCCCTCTCACAGCTCCAGCCTCTCCCTGCTCTGCAAATCCATCAGCAGAGCCAGCAAAGCAAAAAGTACCCCCAGCTCCAAAGCCAGAGCTGCCGCTGAAACCCACCTCAGCACATCCCCACCCTCCAAACAGGCCACCAACAACCCCACAAGGAGACACTGATCCACCTCGGCCAGGGCACAACCCCAATCACAAAAGACAACAAATTTCACCATTACTCTTCAAACCATCAGCCCACAAGGGATGAGCAATGCCCCTCCATCCTCTCATCCTCAGGAAAATCCAAGTTTACCCATTAGACAAAGGTCCTTCCTCCTAAAACCTTCTTGAAGTAAAAATGTGCTTTTATGTCACACAACTCTCTCTGGCTGTTGTCTCTTTGGGGACATGACACATGGCTGGTTAGGGAACAGTCCTAACTCTAACCCTTATTTGTCATTTGCTGAAAAACATTTTGTTACCTCCAGGACACTACAGGCTTGCATTTGCCTGCATTGCTGGTGTGTGTGGAGGAAGTACCTGCAATTAATGCTAAAACGAGACAAGCTACTGGAGGGGGCACCATTTTATTAAAAAAAAAATAAGTAAGTTCTTCTCAGCTTGTCTTCTTGACATATCAGCTCCCGTGTTGCCTTCAGGCAAGAAATAAAGAATATTAATCAACAAATCGAGTAAACACATTTTGTGTGCTGCTTTTGGAGTGCAACGTGATAATGGGTTTCCTAAATAATTCTCGCTTTTGCCAGTGCCAAACCAAAAGAAGGATAAATACAGCAGCAGCCCATCTCACCTCTGCTGAGCACGCACAGGGATTGAAAGGGACTCAGGGGCAAAGTATTGGACTTCTCTGTTCCATAAAACCTATGGTGAAAAATTCAGCAAGACAACACAAACACCTGAAACCAAGGGTGGTGCCAACAAGGTGACACTTCGTGAACCTGGGTGCTGCTCCAGCAGGAGCACTTGTCCTTCTCCAAAGTCCTCGTCTCTACCTGGAAGCTGTGCCAGCTGCAGCTCCTCGGGGTAAGGACGAGGCACTGCCATTGAGCCCGTGGCCAGCTGGAAGAGACCCAGCTAGCCACTGTCACCCCACAGAGCTTCCCCACGCCCACAGGGCTGGGGAGGCCTGATTGATCCCATTAATGGGGAAATGGAACACCTCGTGCTGGAGGAAACTGATCCTTCTCGCTGGCAGTAGAGGCCCAACGTGCAGCAGCGCCAATGCTGAGGAGAGAGTGATTAATGGAGAAGAATTGATCCTCCCAGTCCTTGTCAGGCAGCCAACTGCTGCCTCAGACAAAGAGGCCTATGTGGAATGCTACCAGGCAGCCACTCAAATCATGCCACAGCTTATAATGCCTCCCCATACCTTCCCCCTTCCTTTTTAACAGCTACTTATGCGCTAAACAACCTCTTTTTCTACACGTTTTGAAGACTGATGGCGGAAAAGCATCCCCTAGGTATGGCAGCCTTATCCACCCAGCTGCCCCCAGATCACATCCCACTTTCTCTCAGAAACGAGGCCATGAAAAGTTTTCAGAAAAATTCAGAGGAGTCCAGGCCAAAGAAACTCTTCCAAATAAAAGAGACAGATGGAGGGAAGCTTCCTTGTTGAGACAAAAGTAGTCAACAGGTAACAAAGGAACAGGAAGGGAGGATGTGCACAGATTTCAGGGCTGAAGTGTTCTGTGTCAAAACCTAGCTTGGACTAGACACAATGAAGTATTATTGTTGCCTTTTGGCAGTACGCAGCACATCCATGAAATTTGAGGGTTTTTTTTCAATCTTGATACATTTTTTTTTCCCCTGAATTAACTCCATAGCGTGGTGAGGCAGGAGCGTCGCATCAATCCCTCCGTGAAGGGCAGGAGCACACCTCTCCTTCAGGTTCGACCCTCAAATCTCATTAATTGCAGCAGCATCCTCAGGGCCCGGTGTTTGCACACGACGCCCCCGAAAGGAGAAGGGAGGGAGAGGAGATGAGCGCACCCCACACGAGCAGACGGCTGACTGCTCGATCTGGCTCCCTTCCACCCCCTCCCTCAGAGTCCCCAGGGCAAAGCTCTGCTAACAAAAAGGGGCTTTGCAAATACCACGCGAGATAAGCACGGTAGCGCACGCAGCTTTTGGCATCTGTTTATCATTAAAGATAACCTCACCTGGATGGCTGGGGAAATGGCCCACCTGTTTTTTAAAAATAGGTTTCATCTCTTCTCTCACAGCAATCTGCCTGTGCTGAGTGATGCTTTAAAAATATACCAAGACACGGTGCTAACACTGAAGCATTTCGTTACCCAGCCGGGCAGGGATAAGATCTGCATCTCACAAAAGGCCAACATATGGTGCTGATAGCTCCCTGATTATGTCAACATTTATTAGTTAAGTAAAAATCACCAGCCTTCTTTAAAGGAAGGAGCCCAGATGCCTGCAATTAATATTTCTCCACTGCACTGAAGAAACTGTAATGCAATTCCTAATGTCTCTACTTGAAAAGGCTCAAAACTCACAAATTATGTCATTAGAAACTGCAGCAGGGTAACAAGAGGTTCGGTATAATGTATTTTCATTAGCCGAGGCTAATTGGAGCCAAATGAGTAAAACAATGCAGGGAGGGCGAAGCAACAGAAATCCTCAGGTCTTTAGGAGCCGAAATAAATGAGGGTAATCAGCGGTGTATGCAGAATACAGCATGTTCAATTAATATAAATGGGAGAGCAGTCAACTGCGGCGCTCCGCCGGGGCACGCGCGGGAGCTGGTGGGCAGCAGATGTCTCATTGCAGTGTGCGAACACCAGCAGGACGGCAGCCCGAGCCAGGGGGAACATGGGGCTAAGGAACACCCAAAACAACAGGATTAAGGGGTGAAAAACCCCGCGAGAGGGATATCTGAGCAGGGAACCCAGCACGGACCTCGGGGAGGAGATGGTCACCTGTTTGAGGGACACCCAAAAACAACAGAACTAGGGTTGAAAACCCCCACAAATTACCACAAGAGGGATATCTGAGCAGGGAAACCAGCATGGACCTCTGGAGGAGATGGAAAAATGGGAGGAGACAGACTCCTGTTTGAGGGACACCCCAAAAACCAGAATTGGGGGTTAAAAACCCCAAAAATTGCCAGAGGAGGGGAAGCTGAGCAGATAAACCAGCACGGACCTTCAGAGGAGATGGAGAAAGGGGAGGAGATGTCTGCCTATGTGAGTGACACCCAAAACACCAGAACTAGGGGGTTAAAACCCCCAAAAATCGCCACAGGAAGGAAATCTGAGCAGGGAAAGCAGCACGGACTTTGGGAGGAGATGGAAAAAGCGGAGGAGACGGAAGCCTGTGTGAGGGACACCCAAAAAAACAGAACTAGGGGGTTAAAACCCCACAAATTCCCACAGGAGGGAAATTTGAGCAGAAAAACCAGCACAGACCTCAGGAGGAGATGGAGAGAGGGGAGTGTTTGAAGGACACCCAAAAAAACAGAACTAGGGGGTTAAAACCCCACAAATTCCCACAGGAGGGAAATTTGAGCAGAAAAACCAGCACAGACCTCAGGAGGAGATGGAGAGAGGGGAGTGTTTGAAGGACACCCAAAAAAACAGAACTAGGGGCTTAAAATCCCCAAAAATTGCCATAGGAGGAAAGTCTGAGCAGGGAAAGCAGCATGAACCTCAGTAGGAGACAGGAAAGGGAGAGGAGATGGTAGCCTTTTTGAGGGACACCCAAAAAAGCAGAGCTAGGGGCTTAAAATCCCCAAAAATCGCCACAGGAGGGAAATTTGAGCAGGGAAAGCAGCACAGACCTTGGGAGAAGATGGGAAAAGGGGAGGAGACGGCCGCCTGTCACGTTAGAGGGAAGGCAGTCGTGGCAGCTCTACCCTTGGCAGCTCCAACACTTGCCACCTGCACGCACAGATATTTTGTGGGGGTGGATTCTCTGATCCATCCTCCTCCTTCTCCTCCTCCATCTTTTCATCCCGTCAGTTTAATTGTTACAGTAACCACAGTAAATTGATTTTGCAATTTAGCTTTCAGACCCTTCTGAAGTGAGAACAACCAACCTTGTCTTTCACTTCAATCTTCTTCTCAATAACATCAAGGCTGCTGTCCCTCAATTTTCTCTTCTTTTAGAAGAGAGAATAATGATGAGCTCCTTCTTCAGCATTTGCTTCTGGTCCAATCCGTGGCAGAGCATGAATTTTTTTTTTTTTTTGAATTCCCATTAGGCAAATCCCCTTTTTTAATATTATGCCTTGGGACTTAAGGTTTTAGCAATGATGTAACTTTGTAGCTCAAAAGCCACAAAATGCCTACGCTTTTTCAAGTTCCTGGCATTTTTATGCAATTCCTGATACACTTTTTTGGCCTTTCCCAGAGGAATTGCCATTAAATCTATTATTGTCCTCCAAGTACAAAGCTCAAAGGCTCATGTACCTGTAAACACTGAAGTTTACTGTACAAAACCTACTGAATTTAAGCAAATTACATGAAAGCTTAGTGAGCTATCCATCACTCACAGCCACAGATACCCTGCCTCTTTTTCATACTCTGGAAAACAATAATAAGGTTCTGCATCCATTAATAAAATTGCAATTTCATGATCAAGTCTGCACTGACTAACCTTGTCTTTCACCACTTCTCATCAATAAATGATGTTCTGGTGACTTAAGCAGTGTATGAGAAACATGTTTTCAGTCAAAGACCAATTTTATCTTAAAGCAATTAATTCATTCCTGTTTTAGCATTTGGTACACAGGTTTAGATGGGGGGGTTGGTCTTAATTCCAAGATTCCCCTCCCTCCTTCTCTCCCAGAAGGAAACAGCTTTCACTATTCACTTTTCACTATTTCACTGAAGAAATCTGAAGGAAAAGACACAAGTTAAATACTAGGAAGGTCAAAAAAATCTTTATCATTATGAAACTGAAGATCAGGCAGCATTTCCTTTTATGCCCTACTACACTACTTCAGATTGTGTCTGAAGATTAGGGCAGACAGCAAATTACATGGAAGATATCCTTGTAAAACAGCCAGAATTAAAAAATAGGCAAACATGCAAGATGGGACATCAGGGATGGTTTAGGAAAGAGTTGCCCACAGAAGCAAAGAGTTAAAACAATTATGTGTCCTAAGTCATGCAAAATTACTGATGAGCAGCTGAACATTCATACCCATGAGCTGTTAAAATACATTCCAAGTTCCCGACGTTTGCCTAGACATTTTTCTCTTAGCTTGGTTTGTTGGTCCCAGAAAAACAGCCTTAATCCAGCAACAAATTTTTGAAAGAGGCTTGAGGCTGCATCATCCTTTAAAACCCAAGTAGAGGCCAGCTTCAGACCCTGCTAATGCTGAATCCAGAATAAGTACACAAAATTCACTGCAAAAAAAAAATCAGCTGAAAAAAATTAATCCAAGTAATCCAAGTTTCACAGGCAGCAATTGCTGGTATTATTTTATTTATTCTGCACCAGCCCGATTGTGCTGAAAGACATTAATTTCTTGCTGTCCTGTGTAATTGAAATGGCATGAGTTATAAAGCAGACCATGCAAATAACCTGAAATAAGTGAAACTGCAGGTCTGGGCTGACCAAGATTGTTGGCAGTGCAGACGATGATCAGCTCCTCAGATCACTTACAGATGCTACAAAAGAAGTTTGACTTAGGTTTAAGTTATTTTTTTTCTGAGAAAAACGCATTCCAGGGATATTTCCCTGTGAAATATTGGAGGGAAAAAAAAAAGTCAGATTACTGATGTCCATTTTTTTGGTCCCAAAATTGTTAGCTTGCCACTAAAACCAAAATAGCTGTGCTCCCTTTCTCCCTCAGTGGCATATGACAAGTAGAAACTTGAAGGAAGAATCTATAGATTTATAGATTCAAGAGGAGATTCAATAACTGTTTTTAAACCTAGAGAAGACTCTAAGAAGATAGGAAGAAGTCTTTAGATTTGCCCCTTCTGCTTTATTATATTCCTCCCCCCATTTTTATGTAACTAAACATAAAAACGGTCAAAAGAAAAAAAATCCTGAAGCATTGCTGTAAAACAGCCCTCCCCAAAAGAAAAAAACTCAAATCCATACTCAGTTAAAATAGTATTTCCCCCAAAACAGCATGAAAATGTAAAGCAACAGCTAAAAATGCCTGTGTAAATAATTTGATGTGGAGAAACTACGGTGGCATTTATTTCCATTTTAGAAATTAATCAGGATGAGTATTTCTATTAATAAATACGTATTTTGAGATAAGAATAATTTTGCAGAAGATGGCAGGAAAAACACAAGTCTAAAGGTGTTATTCCCAAGCACAGACTCCAAACCACCTTCCAAGTCAAAACCTACGGATTTTGTTATTTTAGCAGTATTTTGCTTCCCAATAAAAGAGTGGCAGACAGGATAGGGGGATGGTCAATGAGAATAAACTGCACATTTTTCAGCACGTGTTTGTTAACACGTGATCTTAAAATATCTCAGTTAAGTCCCTACTAGGAAAGTCCTAAAGGATCTGCTGAAGGTCAGGAGTCGGGTTGACTTCAGCTCCAGGAACCCACAGAAGCAACTGGCAAACAGAACACAAACAATTCAGGTTTTCCAGGCGAACAGAACTTGGGGAAGAATCACTTTTCCCACACGATGGGGAAAAGTGTGCTCTGTGTACAACCCGGTTCAGCTTTTCCTATATAGGTCAGGGTATGTAGGGCAGGCAACTTGTGAGGCAGATCCCTGTGACACAAGAGGTGCCACTACAAAATCTACCTGCAGCAACTCATTTTTCCAGCAGCCAGCCCATCCCAAAGGTTTCTCTGATAGATTGCTTAGGTTCAGCTCCTGCACCCCAACTCACCTTAATGTTCATGTTTGGGCACCTGTGTCCAAATGCTCCCTGTTTGCCACCAGCCCAGCATCCTTGGTTTTGTCCTTGCCCTATATTGCCTTTGGTATGGAGGGAAAAGGAAATAGTGGCTTCCAAAGACAAGAACAGAAGGCAGCACAGGAATTGAAAATTACTCTCTCAGGCTTGGATATCAGCCACAGAAACAAGAGCTAACCCAGTGACCTTCCCATCAATAGTAGCTAGAACAGGGGTTTTGTAGGGGGTTTTTTTTCCGCCTTGAAAAAATAAAGCTCAAAATACTACTGCCTTACTACTAAACACTGCTAAACCCACAGAGCCTTGTGTCACTGTATGACAGAAGAATATTTTATGTTGCATTTCACATCATCAGCACTTCAAGGGGACAAAATCATCCACAAGCATTTCCACTGCACCACAGACAGAGAAACCCACTGGACACTTCCCAGTTTTATTTCCCAGACAAACAAAATGAAGATCCTCCAGCTGATGTTTATTTGCCAGACTCCCAGCTGAGGATTGCCCTCTGCAGTGCCTAACTGAGCAGATTAGCAGGACACCAGTGAGTGTTTCTCTGCAGATGCTCTTTATTTGCCAAGCAGGAGCTGCTGCAGGGGAAGGCCTTTCTGGCATGCCAGGATATCTCAAGTTTTTGGGGCTCCTTACATGCCCCTCTTTGCCAGTGGACACAGAGACCAGAGGAGGCTGTGCTCTTCCCCAGCAAGGAGGATAAGGGACACCCAGATATCCTTGTTCTGGTCATCACTCAGGAGTCCTGCATTATTTCCAAAGAGGAATATTTATTCTCTCTGTCCACTCCCTGAAAATTATGTCAATCCTTCACCTTTACACCCCCCCAAAAGAAAACAGCTCTGCCACATCCCTTCTGAAAACTGTGTTAGCCACAGTTCATTGCTTTGCTTTGACATATTTAGGCTTCTCCCCCAGAGAACCAAGTTGTCTTCAGGAAGAGGGGAAGAACTTCAATCACCACGATATCCCAAACACACACCTTTCTTTTCTCAGCTCCTTGGAATCACACAAGGAAGCAGTGCTGCTGGAATTACAGGCATGAAAGAAAGCCTGCACAGAAAGTCACAGACAGGAGCAAAGGCTGAGGTTTGTTCTCACCTCGTTGCCACTGAAGTGCTGATGAAGTTGCACATTATTCCTGTGCTTTAAACATTAAAGCAGCAGATAAAGGTCAGCACGGTCTCTAACTGCCCCGTTAGCATGCAAGTTTCAGCTCTGATTTCTCTTTTAAAACAAGAAGTGATTCTCTGTCCTGCCTGTGTTTAAAAAGGAGATTGATTTGCTCTTGAGCAATACCACTTGTAATTACAGTTACACAGACAGGAGATAAACCAAGGTATGGGAGCAGGAGAGAGAAGAGAGCACCAGGACTTTTTGAACACACTTGTCATAGACCAGACACGAGGCACTGAGGTTTTTCAGAAGGGTCCCCAGCTGTGTTAAAGCATTAACACACAGAGAAACATTCACTCCCAAAAAGAGAAAGCAGGTAACCAAAAAAATGCCTGACACTCACCAGCACTGTGACAAAAGCAGAAAACTCAGCAGCCACCAAGTAACAAAGACAGAACTTTACTGCCTTCAAAAGCACCACCTTTACTGCCATTACTCTAAGGTAGGTATCTCTCAGAGCATGCCCTCAGATCTCGCCGTTTCAGAGCACTTTAAAGCACAGTATTTCATGTTTAGGATACACTAGAATTAAGACTTCAAGACAGATTAATTTCTAAATTATTTCAGAATACCTTAGCTCAGAGCCACCGGCCTCCCAGAGGGAGAACAAAAGCTGCTGCAGCAGCTGATTGCCAGGCATCTTCTCTTCTGAGAGAGGACAACTTTCACCACGACCATGAAGCAACTTCATCCCTCCATCCATCCACAAAATATTGTGCTACACTTTTAATTTTTGATCCAATACCCCACCACAAACAAACTCTAGTTCCAAAAATGACCAAACAGGCTCCTTCCCTCAATAATCTCTCTCCCTGGCCATTACTGCTGTCATCATGTCAATTTTGGATACCAGACCCAGCTGGACACCTGAAACACCAGCTCACACAGGCTGTGGTGGTGGCTACAGGGCCACACAAAAACATTCTCACCACCTGCTGTTTCCCCCCAATCTCTATCTTCAATTCACACCAACCATGTGGTATGAGATTTTAATACCACCCGAAATGAGACCTGTGCCACGAGACAGGGCTGTCTGAGAGTTCTTGCAGTGCTGTTCCTCACTCTGTTATTTTTATCAGTACCATCAAATATTGTTGTAAAACACTACAGAAACCAGAGAGGAACTTTGACCAACCTTCTCTGCACCAGGGCAGGGGAGACGCCAGGAAGCCTCAAAGTAAAATCCCCTTCTGCTCCAGAAAAAAGGAAGAGCTTAGCCTTACTTGCTGCCTAATTTTTATGTTACGCTCCCATCAGGCCTTGCTATTGACAAATCAGCTGTGATTAATCACCCACAAAATACCGATTAGTGGATTAGCATATACAGATGACTTTGCCATCTCAGCAGCACTTCACGAACATTAACTAATCAGGGTTTCTTAAACTCCCTTCACCTGGCTCTCACCTGGCTCCCTCCTACCTCTTCCCCCTCCTACCTCTTCACCCTCCTCTTGCTTGCTTGAAGGGAAGCTCCTTCCTCTCCCAGCTGTGAAAAATCTGTATTCTGCCCTACCCACACCTTACTCGCTCCCTCATCTTCTCTTTTCCTCTTTTCACCCTCAGGCATCCTTGTTCCAATTAAAAACCCCAGATGGAGCAGCTGGAAAATGCCTAAATATCCTAATGAACAGTGAGATGCAGCAAAAGAGATATTTAAGGCTTCACAAGGAGGTGAGCAGCACAGAGGGAAGGAAATGTGAGTGACAGAAATAGGGTAAGGCATGTTTGCCTAAAAGTGAGGACAGCAGAGAGCTATGAAAAGGAGAGAATAAGCAGAAAAGAGGAAAAGAACCAAGTGCACTAACATTTGTCTCTTCTTATCAAGAAGGCTTCAGGTGTGGTGAGTTCTCTTGTTGCAAGCTGCCCGTGGAGACACAGCACCACGTAGGCCTGTAGCAAAGAGCAGCAGCTGATGCTGACAGATATTTAAAATGCACTGAAATTCAATAGCTCTGGTTTCATTCCCTATAAATTTCCAGGTATCCACAGAATTGAAGTGGGAAGTGGATAAAATTCACTTTGCATTTCAGAAAGATGAAAAGAAAGCTACACAATAAATATCAAAGTTTCAAAATAAGTCTTTTTCTCTTTGTTCAGGATGACTTAAAAAAAATAAAATTACAACAGAAATTTCAAGGAGAGAATAAGTAATTTAATTTGAAGTCAATGTGTGCATGAAATCAGATTGTAATAATTTCGTAGAATGGTTTGGGTTGGAAGGGACATTCAAGATAATCCAGTACCACCCCTTTGCCATGTGCAGGGATTCCTTCCACTATCCCAGGCTGTTCCAAGCCCCGTCCAGCCTGGCCTTGGACACTTCAAGGGATCCAGGGGCAGCCACAGCTTCTCTGGGCACCAGGTGTTAGGGTCTCCCCACCCTCGCAGGGAGAATTTCTTACTAATATCCCACCTAAATCCCTCTTATTTTCGTTTAAAACCACTTCCTCTTGTCCTATCACTTTCTGCCCATGCAAAAGTCAATCTTCTCTTTTATATAAATCCCCTTTAGGCACTGGAAGGGGCTCTGAGGTCCTCATGTCTGCAATTCTCACAGCCCAGGTCCATCACCTTGCCCTTCTTTATCACCTTCACTAATTTATGAATAAATTTTAATCAACCATTTGGAAGTTTCGGAGAAAGGTGAACTTCTCAAAAACGCTTCCAAGCAAGATGATGAGGAAGCCCTGCTGCAACAGCTCCAGCCTGATAACCTGATGGAAGCGACTATACAACAAAATACAGAGATCCATAGAGAAAAAGAAGTCCAGCTGGTGATACCAGATCCCTGGAATCTCTGAGCAGATTCAGAAGGGGTGAATCACTCTTAGTTTCACCCTTGCTCATGCTGCAGTAGTTCTACACTGTCAGGTGCACTGTGAGAGTCCACCACAGACTGTATTTCTTCCCTTGAGATATAACTTATCTTTTCCACAGAAATTTCAAGGTTCCTGTGAGATGTTGCAGACACCAGACACCTCAGGTGGGAATTTGCAATACGCTTCTGATTCTCAGTGCCTGATTGTCTGGCTTGGGGTAAGAAAGGTGAGACCAAGCGGTGCCTTTCTGTCTTTGACTTTCTTTCGCAAAAGTATGATTTGATTTCCTAGAAAAATCTGGGAATTTGCCATAGGCCAAACTCCAAAGACAGTCGCAATGCAGACAGGGACTGCTGTACCAGAGAGCAGCACCTGTCCTGTTTGCACAGTGCAATGCTGATTAAAAACCAACGTGTAGGATGGCCATGCCAGGAGTTGCTCTTGTTTTGCTGGTGCTGGGGAACAAAAAAAGCACTGTGGTAAAAGTGGCTCAATAAATTATGTGCAGCAGAGTTAATGCAGGTGTGCTGTCTTGGCCGGGGCTTTACGTGGAGCAGGCAAGGGACTCAAGAAGTGAGTCTGAGGCAGGGAAATTTGAGATCATTGGTGCTGCCTTCCGCTGAAAACTGATTATTTGGAATTAATGTTAATAAATCTAGCTCTCTTTTCCTATCCCCCTCCTCCCAGCCCTGCTACAAAGACTCCCTGCAAGCTGCTGGCCGATTACAGTATCCAGCACAAAACAAACCCCTTCCCCTTCCTTTGTGTCACGTAGTTCCACTGATACAGAACCTTTGTGTCTCTTGCCGTGGCTCACATGCCAGCCAGAGCCAGCAATCTTCACTTGGCAGGAATTTCCATGTGAAAGGGATATTTTGAAGAAAGCCTGTGGGCCGGAGCCAAGGTAAAAGCTCCTCACTCTCTCCAAATGCTGCTTTTCCAGTGAGAAAGTGTTGAGCCACTGCCCTCCCAACCACTGTTCCCATGGATTTGTCCCAGGTTGGAGCCTGTCACCGTCACAGCAGGAGTAGGAAGAGGGTTTTTCAGTGGGATGGGGATCGCCAACAGCACCAGCATTGTTTCTTCACAAAGGAAACAAACTTCAGCCCGAGGTTTTGGCCGGCAACACATCCCTAAAGCAAACAGCCCTCGGTCCCACTGCTCTAGGAAGGGTGACTGGGCCTAGCAGGGAGAGGAATAACCCCAGGCAGGGGCTGACAGCTAAATCCAGGTCATTGAAAATGAGAAGCAAAGTACATATTTTTATCAGCTACCCCCTGAAATGAACTGCTGGGGGGTGAAGCTGCGTGGTTTGCGTTTGGTTTAAATTTTTCAGATCAAGATTAGGGTGCCTTCCCTGCATCACAAGTTATTGCAGACCTGGGCAAGGCTTGTTGAGCTGCAAACAGCCTTGCACAGAGTGAGCACTGCAAAAGAATGAAGCTTTGTAGAGCCAGCGTTTCAGCGAGAATGAGATGACCAGTATCAGTACTGCTGCTCTTTCAACTCGAGCCATGAGCTGGATTTGGAGTCTTGCCCACAGCATCCCTCAGCAGGGGAAGCGGGCACTGGTGTGGAGAATATCTTCACACTGCAACTTCACTGGCGATCCCAAGCCCTTCCCAGTCACCTCAGCATCAAAACTCCTCTCTTGGCTTTCATCAGAGCACGCCACGAGCGTCACCATCAGCTTTCCTGCCGCCTCCTCAGGCAGGAAAAGCCCGATATCTTTTGCTCCGTAACCAGACGGCTGTACCCCAGGCAAACCCCATCCAGGAGTTTGCCCCCAGGTCTTAGGGCAAAATTATGGGGTTTTAGTCAGTAAATCTGCCTGTTTCAGCCACCCGCTCCTTGCAGGACCGCAGTGGCTTCCTGCTTCATGTGAAGCGAGGCAGGAGAGGAGGGCAGTGCCCTCCCCGGCTCCCGCAGGCTCCGCGATGCTAAAACAGCCCGGCGCAGCTGCAGAGCCTCGGGGACAGGGCACACAGCGCCAGGTGCCACCCGGCCGGGCGAGGCGGGGCTGGCAGCCGCGCGGAAGATGCGCGCAGTGCGCTCGGGATGCTGCGCCGGGATCCCTCCCGGGCGGGCGGAGGAGAGCACGGTATCCGCGATCCATCCCACGGAGGTCGACCCCGCTTGCCGCGGGACGGGCGGGCTCCCTTTCCTGCCTTTCCTGCCTTTCCTGCCTTTCCTGCCTTTTTCCCGTGGGATGCGCGGCGGCCGCGGGACGGGAGCGCGGTGGCCGCGCCGCCACCGCGGGGCAACAGCTCCGCAACGCGGCCGCTGCGCGCACTGCGGATGGAGCGGGGCCGGCGGGCTCAGCCCGTTCCTCCCAAGCCCTCCCTGCCACGGCTCGCAGCTCTGACCGGGTTTGTGGCTCAGGTTTTACGGCTCAGGTCACTAAATCCCGGGTAAGCATCACCCCGAGCGGAGGGGAGCACTCCCTTCTCCATCCCGCTCTCTCCGAGCCACCCCTCGCTTTCTCATTCGCACTGAAGTTTCCTATCACGGCTTTAACGCTCCCACTGAAGTTTTGTAATCCTGCTTGTGTTTAATTGCAGCTGGAAAGAGATTCCTGCCTGTAAAAGAAATGTGATAGTCACAAGCGTTCTGCGGGCAGTTGCTTTGCCTTGTCCTCTACGTGAATGTGTGACAGTGCTCTGTGCTGGTGGTCATGACCTTTGGGTGGCAGTGCACTGGCCCTGAAAGCGTTTCTCAGTTATCTGCAATATGCGTCATTTTTGAGCTGTCTCCTACTGCCGCCGAAACTGAGGGAAAAACAAAAACTCTCCAACATTTTTAGTGTTAGGGAATCAAAGCATTGCTTTATTCAGGCCAGGATGTTGCTCTGGACAGGATGTGCAACAGAAATCATTTCATCCACACATGGCCCAGTTTGTGCAGAGGAAATCATTCCATCACACATCAATTTTACTAGATTTTTCAGACACTTATACAGTCAAAACCCATAGAAATTCATTGGTTCAATGTTCATTGGTCACAGGTTACACAGTTCTTAGGATTTGGTTTCCTGTTGGTTACCGATCTCTTCGCCTTCGATGTTAATTAGGTTCTCATTCCTTGGTTCTCTTATCAGTCTTTTCCGGACCAGGTGTCTCTGACCACGCCAGGGGTGATGTCTGGAGCTGATGTTTATTATTGGTCATTATATTTTGTGTATCTTCTGTGCTACTCCCAGTCTGTTGAGACGTTCAGCTCATCACGCCTTGAGTGCTGAAACAGCCCTTCGAAAAGAAATTTAAAATTCCCGTCCCTTGGGGCAAAGGCAAGCAAAACCCCTGACTCAAGTTACACAAAAATATTTCAAACTCGGTATCATTTCCAACACTACCACTTCATACTAAAGGACTCCTGCTCGTAGGGTTTTTCCTTACAGACAGGCTGGAGCAAATGGAGTATCCCACACGGAAACACCGCTAGTGCATCACACACACGGGGGTTTCCACAGGCGTTAAATCTGCCAGACGAGAGGCAATCCCACAAATACCTACACAGCACTCAGGGATAACACATTCCATGGAGAAAGGCAGATTTCCCCACCGTGACCCCTGGAAGCCCATGCCCTGTGCCCATTCCTGCTCTGCACCCTCTACCTCCACCCTCCTCCCCCAGCCAGCTGCTCCCCAGCCCCCCGGTTCCTCTGCACCCTGTCCCCTTCACCCCATCAGCCCTGGTAATCACCAGAGGACCCCTTATCTCCGTGATGATCTCTGGAAATGCCTTTTGTCTCCAACAGCTCATCGCCCTGCCCCTCACCTGCTGAGATCAGCTGCTTTCCTACTGGGAAAAAAAAGAATAAAAAATGAACCCTGGGAATAACGAGGAGTTCTGAAAGCTTTCAAGTTCCAAAAATAAATAAATAAAGGGAAGGAGAAAGGGAGAATTGCGTGCTTCTTTTGATTAATTCCCTTTCTTCCCACCCCCAAAGACCATGCAGTAAATAAAAGAAAGTCCAGTCCTGACAGACACAAGCCTCGACTGTCTGTTTATAGATGGTGTGAGTGCCAATATTCCAGCGGGACTGTGCAGAACGAATCTGTCAGGGAATCAGAGCACATGTTACGGAGTGTGAAGGTACATGCTTCACATTAAAAACAAATCCTTCAGAAACTGCAGAATACCCTAAATCTACATCTGCCACGCTGGTTATTCCTGTTGCGTTCTTAAAATTCATCCTGAATTTTATTTTCCACATCTTGCAAGTGTTAGATCTGCAAAACAGCATTATAAGTGCAGCTGTTGTGAAGTTCAGCTCTGAATAACTATGTAGCTGAATGCTGGCTGGAATTATGATTTTTACCTCTGAATAGTTTCCCATCTTTTGGAAGCTGCCCCGTTTGAGAAAACCATTTCTTCTGCCTCTGATCACTGATACCACCACATTTCAGGGTGATGTGAGGGTGCCATTTTTTCACGTCTGACTCAGCCCAGCTCTAGCACTACCTTCTCCTAATTGCCTCAATTCCTCAGCACCAACTCCCTGTGCAGCTGCTTTTGCTTCTGTATTGCCATTACTGTGGCCCCAAGAGCCACATTCAGTGCCACTGATGCCACTGAAAATAATGTCAAGGAGCAGAGAGAAGCCTAGTAAATGACTGATTTATTTATTTTTTTTTTAATCCTTTTTTGCCATCACTAGCTCCTGCCAAAGGAAGCAAGACTTGGGGAGGATCTGTGCTGTACAGCAATTTGCAGTGTAAATTTTGAGGTCTTTGATCGCACCAGAATTCAGTCATCTGTATTACCAGGCAAATACAACACAGGACGTGCCCAGTTCTGAGACATGGCTTAGTACCAGCTGATGACCCTACTGATTTATTTTGTGTTTTTCATAATGAGTTATAGCTACACTACAGAGCTGCCTGCACTGGATTGCAGTTTGATTTTCCAGGTGCCGTTTCTCAGATGTGGTTTTTACAAAACCTTTCCTCACAGTAAGATACGCACTTTCTGTCATCCTAACAGAACAGTGCTGCAAGTTTATATCTACAGTTCAACAACAAATTAAACCCTTTTTATTTTCATCTACACACCCGTGAACAGAGGTTGGAGCACAGCAAAACAGGCCGGTGTGCTCCCTCTGATCCCATTTTTCCTTGGAGGTGGAGGAGAAGAACACTGACTATTTCTTCTCTGCTCCTACACATCAACACTGCTGGAAGCTATCACCTTTCTCTGGTTGGGCTTTGCCAATAAAAATAGAATAAAACATTTTAGCTCACCGTTCCTAACTCACAGCTCTTCCTACAGGACTTTGCCTGAAAAATCTGTTTCCTCAGCAAACAGTTCATCCCCTTCCCATCCTTCAGCTGGAGCTAACACCAGCCAAAGGCATCAGCACGACTTTGCCAGGTCTGAGTTGTGTCTCTGCAGACTGTACAATGTCCTGACACAAAACAAAGCTTCAAAAAGGGGAAAAAAAAAACCCTTCCATGCTCCTCCCACATGTTAGGGATCCTAAACCCTGGCTCACACGTCAATTCAAAAACATGAAAAAGCCACAGGGAAGGAAGTGCTGGAAAATATTCTTTTCCCTGATTTCTCAAAATGAAGGTCCCAAGTGCTTGCTGGAGTTTTTTTATATGATTGCATGTTCTCCTCATGTGCCTGTCACCAGCAGAAAAACCTCCCTGGCCCCTGCATTTCCCCAGGGCTCAGAGCAGAGGGGACACCCCCTCACCCTCAGGTGGGTCACTGTCCCCTCACAATTATGCTGCCACTTTGTTTCTTTCAGGACATTTAGAGTGACCAACACACTGAATAAGCAACCTGCCCTGGGTGCACACAGAAAACATTCCTAATTCTGCTCAGGAGCAGGAACAGAGCTCCTTGTTTCATCCCAAATCCTCCCTTCAAGGAAATACAGAGGTAATGGTGCTGTCAGAGATGAATCACCAGCTCCCAGACAAAGTTTTGTGAATAACTCCTTGCGGATGGCACAGAATTAGAAAAAGAAAGTGTCTTGATCAATGCGAAACGTTATTTCAGCTGAGAAGGAAAAAGGACACTTCTGTCTGTACATTAAATAGGAGAACAAATGCATTCAGGTGCAACATTTGCCACAAGAAAGACAGAAATCTCCAGCACTGCTACAAGAGACAACTTCCCTCCTTTTCTACTCACTTCAGGTCTTGGGATACACACCTGGATTTAAAATGGAAGAAAAAGAGAAAAAAAAGAAGGTAAGAAGAACCTTAATGAGCTTGCAGTATTCAACCTGGCATTGTTCCTTGAGGATATTTCCTAATGTGCACTCAGTAGTTGAGAAAATACCAACAAGACGTTCTCTCAAGAGGTCAAAACAGCTTTATTGGCACTTTAGAAAAATCAAGGGACTTTGGCAAAGGGTTCACTACAACATCCAGTCTACACAAAACGCTTCTCAGAGCATTAATTGGCCCATTCAACTTGGCAACCTTTAAGCCCATTTAATGTTAAGTTACTCAAAATGTTCCAAGAAGAGGGAATTAGAAGAGGAAGAAAGAAAGAGAGACAGGAAGATAGAAAAGATATAGAAGAGCACACAGGCCACATATACATTCAAAGAAAAAAATGCAAGAATTTTGAATTAAAATATCCTGAATACCACTCAGCAGCACACAGTTCATCTGATAACTTTTACCTGCAGAGGTCAAGCTACACCTCAAAAAAAGTAGTTACAAACAGAAATCCAGTCCAGCAGCCCTTCACTTTTTATCTGAAGCCATACTTTTCTGGCCCAATTTGATTTCTGTTTAAAAACTGCAATACTACAATAATCATATCTACAGACAGTAGATCCAGGATTTCCCAGGTTAAAAATAGACATTGAAGATGTTTTATTTAAATGTTTCTGTTTAAACTGTTGTTTAAACCACCATTGGGACTGGGAGAAGGGGAACAACCTCCCGGCAGCACCATTTTCCTCCTGCACGCTGAAAATGTTAGGGATTTTCCAGCATGGACTGTGTTACTATCTTGTGGGGACACTGGGAGCAGAAGGAATCTGCAAGTGAAGTGAGGAGCTCAGAATTTCAAAGTGAAAGGGTGAGAACTAGAAGATAAAAGAAGTAAAACTAATTTTAAGCCCATTCCCTAATTTGTAATGCTCTAGTTACCATGAGCAGATAGGGAAATACAAAGCCTCTGGTTCTCTCCAGCCCTGCCCAGGATACAGGAGGCCATGGGAAGCACACAGGGAGATAGAACATGTGCTTTCTGATGAAAAGTTCAGATTTAGGGCACTCCAAATGAATTAGACACAAGGAACTTTCCCAGGTAACTGCATCACCTCCATGCAATTGAAACATGGCATAGTTATTAATTAAACTTACAAATTTATAAAATACTTACGACTTCCATGCCATGAGAAGTCACAGCTGACATCATGCAAGCAAGAGGCAGGACAATTTTCCTCAGCAACTTTCTCCACGCAGAATCACAAGTCCCAGAAACACATTTTATGGTAAGCAGACATTTTTACCTCTTCCCAGGTCTGTGGAGGACAGGGTGGGTGGTCTTTTCTGAAGGGCTGCAGAGCTCTCTCTTTGTGTCACAGGAGCCCTCCACACACCAGCTTCTCCCCGTGGAGCCCACAGCCAGATATTTTCCATGGCAGGGTTTAAAAAACTTCTATCCATCATGCTTAGCAGTGTCAGCCTGCTGCCAAAGTTTGTCAGCTACAGCCTGGAAGCATCCAACTTCTTTAGGTTGGAATCCAAGCCCTCTGTTCCATATGTAAAAGCTTTAGGGCAAACACGGTGTTTGCAGTCGCGGTGCAAAATTTCTTGTGGGTGGTTTTCTCCCCCGATGCAAAAACTCTTACCAGTGTTGGAATTAGAATGTTTTAAGGTGGTATTTTTATGATCTAATGGTTTTATTGTCACCAGTGACACTGCTCATGTTTCCCAGACAGCTGTAAAGGGGTGCCATCCTGGGCTGAAGCAGGAGCTGCCTTGTCAGTGACAAACCAGCTCTCCTGGGTGCCTACAAAACCTGGCAGACCCATAACACAATCCCAGCTTGGGTCAATAACGTGGAAGACCAACCAGCACTGAAATTCAGCTCATCTGGGGAAGAATTTGCCCTTCTGTTGCTCTGAAAGCCTTTGTCCTCACCCTAACACCTCGTTGACCTCAAAGTAAATTGTGCAATGTTCTCCTGCCTCCAGCAGAGTCCTTGCCCGTTATATCTGGGGAAAGCAGCTGCTGGAGACAGCTGGGAGGAGACTTTTATGATTATTACAGTAGCTGCAAAGTCATCTGTGCCGTGGCAGCACTCGGATGTTTATCAGTTTCTGTCACCAACACAAGTCTTTAATGTAGAAATGGGTCTGCAGGCAGCCACGGGAACCCACAGCACCACAGCCCAGCCAGGTTCCAAGAGAGGGGCAGCTGCAAGGGGCTGGCAACCCTCTGGAAGACGTGTAGAAGGAGACGTTGTTGGGGCACAGCTGGAAGGAGGTGCTCCATGCCAAAGAGGGGCACAGCTGAGGCAGGGACAACTCTGAGGGACCACAGCCAAGCCACGCTGGGCTAAGTGACATCTCTGAGGGACTGCAATTCCCTGATCGCCACGGCAGGGCAGGGGTGCTCCCAAGGGACTGAAGGTAACACCCAGCAAAGGATGAGGAGACCAGGAATGTGTTTGACCGAAGCTAACCCTGGGGAAGGGAGAGAAATGGGGTTTTTCCTAGTGGGTTTCTTAATTTGTTTCCTTTATTCTCACCCCTCAAATCAGCAATTGAAACTTTGTGTTAACTGGCAATAAATCCAGCCACATAAAAGTTCCTCAGGCCAAGCCATGTTGCTGCTGGGGATGCAGACACTGCCCATGCAGAGAGCTCACGGTTTGGTCACTGCCAGGATGTCCCAGATGTGACAAAATGGAAAATTGAATTGTAAACTGAAAATACTGAGATCCTTTTAGTGTCAGAAGATGCATTTCTAATGGCAGCATTTAAAGAGTTCGTATCTCATAAGCTGATGTTTCTAATTTCAGAGGAAAAAAAATGACTGCTCATCTGAGCCTTTCAGATGCACATCAGCCAGCAAGTAATTGAAGACAAAGTGTTTTTCTGTAATAAACCTTCATAATGAAGCACCAGAGGAAAATCCTAAAGTTCAACTCAATACATCACGCTAATCTGCAGAATGGGATTTTCCTGCCACTAATCTTGTTAAGAGCTGGGGCACTGTGCAAATACATCTAAACACATAATTACTGAAGAGATATTAAACGGATCGATTTATTTCAATAAAAAATGCAAACTTTGAGGAGAATTCATTAATACTCAAAATCCAGCCAGGCAATAAATAACACTAATGAACTGAGAAAAAGCAATAGATGAACAAGTACTGACATGATGTCTTATGGCTTATTGCTGTTAAAGAGGAGCTGACAATTACTCCACTTGAAATATAAATCCTGCAAGGGAAATGCTAGAAAGTGAGAGAAAGACTTGTTAAAAATATGTATGTACATATATATACACACATTTTAAGAAGGCATTAGGATGAAAACTAATTTAATTTTGTCCTAAGGAGGCCATATTACCATTTTCATCACCCTTAAGCTGTGTTTACATTAGCAAACAGTGCTGTGCAACAGGAGCATGAAACAGCTGTCGCCGAGATGCTGCCAGCACAGCAACTCTAAATGTGTTGGGGGGTTGCTGCCAGCCAGCTCCAGGGTGGTCTTGCAGCCTGCCTGCCTCACAGAGAGCAGGGTACCCTGGCCACAGGGCTGCAGGAGCTCCCTGGTCCAGTTTTGTCCCAAGGGAACTCCGGAGTGAGTGCTCTGTAATGTGAATCAGATCACAGCGATTGTGGGTGTGGCAGCGAACGCAGCATTTTCTTCAAAAGCAGCCTTCTGACTGGCACTAAAATGTCTCCTGCAGCAGAAGCACTCAGGGCACTGTAAAGGGCTCACCCTAGGACAGAACTGCCAGACACAGGAGAAACCTCAGTGCAGCACTCACCCACAAAACCCAAATGACCCAGTGACAACCAGGGGTATCTGAAACAGCCTCTTCAGTACGGGCTGGGAGTGCTGTCAAGACAGAACCCAAGAACACGTTTCTCCTTGTGCTTGGGAGGTTCTGCAATTTGCCAAGAGGAAAAATAAAAACATTTGGTTTGGTATTTTAGAATCACAACACGGTATTCAAACAGCACACTTGGAGTTACCCAGGCTGCTTCAGAGGACACTTGCAGTGAATTTCTACAGGCTTCTGAAACAAAAGAAAGACACTGAGGGGCTGAGGTGTGTCCAGAGACGGGAACAGAGCTCGGGAAGGGTCTGGAGCACAAGTCTAATGTGGATGAGCTGAGGGAGCTGGGGTTGTTTAGCCTGGAGAAGGCTCAGGGGAACCTTATCACTCTCTACATCTCCCTGAAAGGAGGCTGTAGTGAGGTCAGGGATCATTCTCTTCTCCCAGGTAAGAGGCAGGAAGAGAGGAAATGGTCTCAAGTTGTGCCAGGGAAGGCTTAGATTAGATACTGCAAAGAATTTCCTCACTGCAAGGGTGGTCAAGCATCGGAACAGGCTGCTCAGGGAACTGGTGGAATTGCCAGCCCTGGAAGTGTTCAACAAGACACGGATGTGGCACCTGCAAGTTTTACTCAATTCCACAGTTCTTACAGCAAAGGTGGTGCTGCCACATCTCCTGGTGGAGGATCCCCTGTTTGTTCACTCATTCCTTACCTGAAAGCTGCCCCTCACCATTATTAGGGATAACAGACTTCAGCAGCTGACGAGGAGGAAAGCTCAGCTATCAAGGATGAGCTGTTTTGTTAAATCACAACCAAGTTATTAAAAATCACCATTTCCTTTCAATAGTCTTACGTGGGAAAATGCTGGCAAGGCACCCAAACCTCGTCTAGATGAGCAGCTCTGGCTTTTACTGGTTATAAAATGAGTGATTCATGGCAGCATGTACAACATGATGCTATTTCCCTCGCAATTTATGCTCTCAGAGGGCAGAGAAGAGGTGGCTGGGCAGGAATTACACATCCCTTGCTCCTTCCAGCAGATGCCTCTTTGCACAAACACCACTTTCACAAAAATCTCTGCTTTGTTCGAACCCACGTCTCTAAAGAGTTTCTGTAAGGGCAATTACTACTGGCAACAAGCCCAATAAATGTTGTATTTTTGTTCTTTCTGGAAGTTTATGCAAGAAAGATCAGACATTTCTCAGTTTTCATTCTGCTCTAGACAAAATGTTATGGGTTGGGCATGTCCACCTGCTCTGCTCAAACACGATTTCTAATATGTTTTATTTGGCTCTTTCCTTGGCATTTTCACTAAAAACTGGGGAAGAAAAAGGATGTACACTGGGAACACGGCATGATGCACCTCTGAATGAAGGCAATCCTCCTCTCCTTGGGCCTGTGATTAAGATTTGCACTTACAAGCAACATTTAGAAAAAGCAACTATGCTGCCTTAAGAATCCCAGTCACTAGAGCCAGGTATAGCAGAAAAAAAAATAACAAGTAAGGGAAGCAGATGTAAAAAGAAATGCATTTGTCAACAAGTCAGCTGGGATTTTATCACTAGGATAAAAGCCTCCTTATCATCATTATGTTTCCCTCTACAACCCTAGAACAACAGGTATCCTGAAAATCCCAGCTTGGCATCTCAGATGGGTTGAAATCCTCAAACATCCTTTCAGACGCTTCTCAAGGGCTGAGGGATTCCCTTCAAGCTTTCTTTAGATCAAGGCAAGGGGGAACCTGGCAATTTTAGGGCCTTCTGTTGCCAGCAAGGAGTGGGATAAAGCAGCCTGTTCTGCACAGTCTAATCGGGACTGCAGCCCCAGGCAAGTGATGAATCTGCCACCAGATGTCACCCAGAGGCCACTCCTGTCACCTGCTGAGACTCGAGCAAGCCCCTGGACCTCCTGCAGGCAGCAGGGATGGTCACAGCACCGTCATCACTCCTGCAGTTACACCCACGTTTAACTTCAGATTTCTACTTTGTGCCCTGAAAAAGAAAAGAAACTTTCAAGCTGCAGTAAGTCTTCAAAATGCTTTGACAAGGGAAGTACATTGCATGAGCTAAAAGCAAAATCCTGTGGTTGCTGGTATCTTTACCAAAGGCCTGTATTTCTCTTTTTACTGAATTTTATCACCTTGCAGAGTTTACCCTCATCTAGCTCTTAGGGGAAAAAGAACAGATAGATAATGGATTGCAAGAAAACGGCAAGCAATGCAGAAAGAAACAGAAATACCTTGTGACAAGGGAACGTAAGAGATTTCCTGTCATAATGAAGACAATTGTAACAGGAAAAAACCAGCAGAATAAAAAATGATAAAGTCTAAACAGATGAAGACTATTAAGACACCCTTTACAAATTCGGGAATACACTTAAAAAGTTCATTTCATGAGGAGCATCCAAGGAAAGCACAGAGGGACACGATTTCCACTGTTTAACATTCAGAAAGTTCCACATGCTTTGCTGCAAATCAGAATTCTGCTTTTTATCAAATTATTTACCAGAGAGAGATCTAGAAAGCACAAATTTAGGACTGCAGCTTAAGGAGTAGTGATAGACACAAGACACTGTTATTGAAAATATTTGTTGTGATAGGAAACAGAGGAAAATGGATGAGAACAGTTTTGAAGAAATTTTACTTTATTTTTTTCAATCTCCTAAATACAACTAAAATGTCCAGTGCTTCCAAGGGTAAATCAACAATTAATTATTTCAGCTCTGAACAGCAGCATCTAGAAAGAGGGATGAAATCACTCCTATAAATATTTCAGCTTTCTGAAACAAGTCCAGCTCCACTTAAACAAGTCCAGAAACAATTTCAGCTCCATTTAAACAAGTCCTAACTTTTTCCTAAAAGTGCCTTCTCACATTTGCCACACAGTCAATGTTTTTCTACTCTTAAAAAATTCTGCCTGTGACAATGATTTGAAAATTGAATTTGGAACTCTCAGTAAGGATATTTATTCTAAATAATAGAAAAATTGGAAAAATATCCAAGATACCCTGTGAAGAAAGCAGTTATCATGCAGCAGCTAATGAGCACAGGCAGGTTCTGAACAGCCTGATCAGCTGCACAACAGGTCATCAATAAATCACAGAGCACCCACCCCATTGCCACAGAACAGGGATTTACAGGGGTCACAAGGCTGTGACAATTCAACATTTTCCTGAGCACTCTGTGCAGAACTGATGGAGTCAGGACAAGCCTCAGTAAAAAGCTGATTTTCCACACTGCTCCTTGTATTCAGCACTCTGAACTCATCAAGCATAAAGAATTGGAATGTTTTTATATTTACCACACTGACTAAAGGAACAGGTCTGCTGCCAGTTACAAATCAAAACAACAAAATACTTAGTGGAATTCCAGACAGTAAATTTCAACATGGATGAGGAAACTCTTCTTCCAAATTTTAAATTTTGGTTGATTTTTATTTATTATGCATCAGTAGCTGAAGAAGCCACAACTCAGCTGTTTATTGAGAAAGAACATTCCGACACAGTGTTTCAACTTTTGCTTAGGACAGAAATTATTTTAGAAAACTTTAAGGAGAAACCAAGATTCAGACTGTTCATAAAAATCAGTTCTGTGCATATCTGAACCTTCTTGTTTCCTCTGACCCAGCCATACTTTACCACGACAAACCTAGGAACAGCTCTTTTGTTTTGATACATTATGGGGAATGGTTATGGTTTCAGAACTTCAAATGGTGAAGCTAGAAAATTAAAACAGAATTCGCAAACAATCCAAACAAGATGCAGGAACATAAGTTTTCACCCCATTCACCTCTAATCCCTTATAAATAAATAGAGTTTTAAATATCAAGTTTTACACTGGCAATAATCTCAGCTATTAAGTAGCAAGTGGATACTTCTCTTAGCGTGACCTATCACTGTAACCACCCAGTGGTAACAAACTGACTTTCAGTACCTGTAATAAAGCAGCTCAGAGTAAACAAAATACTTCTTTTGAGAAAACATACAAAAATCACAACTATTATATTAAGAACTCTGTTGCAATTATATACAAAATACCTATCAGAGCATTTGGTTCATACAGTGTTCTGCAAGTTTTGAAATTCAGTTCTTGATCCAAAGCAGTCAGTGCTAGAAATGGGCAACCATCTAAACTTCTCTGCTTGGGGACACAGAACAATTTGTGTGTATTCATGAAAAAGTTGGAACCATAAGGTAAAAGGACAGGAAGCAATTAATGCAAAGAAGTTAAAAAAAAGACTTCCACAACGCCAAGTTCCCTGCACTGTCCCATCAAACCACGTTTAGAACATCCACAGCAGCTGCCTCCATTCACAGTGCTTAGTTTTGGGTTTTGTATTGGTTTTCTTGGGACTCAGATGTCCATTCAGACACCTCCCCCTCCCAAATTCCAAAAGCAATGACTTCCTGCTACAGCTCAGCTAAGAGTTTCAACCGGTGTCCTGAAGAGAATGTGCAGTTTGTGAACCTCTCATTACACACTGCTGCCAATCCACATTTAAATGTAACCATGAACAACCAAACTCCACTCCAATGACTGTGCAAAACCTGAAGTAACACCCTTGAAATATTTGTTAGCTCTTGGAAAGTGCCCACAAGCATCCCCTGTATCTCAGCTTGCCTCCCAGGAAATCTGACTCAGAGAAGAGAAAATGCACGGCAGCAACAACCCAGCCCCTCACCCAGCTGTGACAGAACGCTCAGAATTTCTGAGGTTCAAACACAGTCAGTTCGTTCCCGTCGTAGAACTCTCGCAGTTGGTTTGACTCATATTTTATGGAAGGCTCTGCAGTTTGCATCCCGGGCTCCAGAGCGTTCTGTCCCACTATTTTAAGGTTCACCAGTTTTATTTTCCAGGTGTTATTCCTCACGGGGCAGCGGATGAGCCCGAAGATTTGCTCAAAGACACCCAAACAAGCGTTGTCTCTGTGCACTGTGCCAGCCACTGCCACCAGCACCAACCCATGAGGGGACATGGCACATTTCAGGCCATTGGAATGCAGATTGGGGTTGAAGAGGAGACATTCTTCTTTAACCAAGGACAGCAGGCGCAGGCTCACCATGTCTGCCCCCATGTATTGTTCCATGTTTTTTTCCAAAGTGTTGTAGCAGAACTTCAGTTTGGCATCCTCCCAAAAATGCTGTGGTCCCCACGTTTCTTCGGATTTTATTCCCAAAGGATGCTGAGAATTCAGCAGTTCAAAGTACCACTGGCAGAATTCTCCTCCTAGACCACCAATGTCATCTTGTGGTGACTTCTGTCCACTTCCATGACTCTGCAATCAAGCACATTTTTTTCTTAGAACTATTTTGCAAGATTATCACTTAGAAAAACATCAAATCATGCACATACTTATATTAAACCTTTTAAGTGTTCTGAGCCAGAGTGCCTGAAGAGAAACACCAAAATAAAATCTCATTTGTTTTCACAAACATGATTATCTTACCTAGAGAACCAAGACAGGTTCCTTGAATTACACCTAGAAAGTGCTTCAGTGTCTTGGGCTCTTTATAAACAAAGAGGAAAATCCTGGTTCTACTGAAAAAGGGCAAGGGAAGGATGTAAAGCGACATTTTTTGGAACTAAATGTACAGTTACTTTGTAGGACTTCTCAGTATTTATGATTTGACAGCAAGACTTTTTTTTAAAAGTAAATCAAATGTTAAGTTTGCTAACACCAAACTCTAGTAAGTATTAAATTGTGTTACAAAGAGTAAGTAGATAAGCATGCAAAGTTTGGAGATTTCTATATAGAAATGCTGTATTTGTTTCACCACAAGCTGAAATTAATCTCCAATTCTGTTATACAGGTTCAGGTTTCCCATTTCTCCAAAGTGGTGAGGGCCACAAGAATTGAGAGAAAACAAACTCAGAGATAAGACCTATGAGATAAATAAATCAAGTGACTTTCTTTTAATATGTGAATGAGTTTTAAGTACTTCGTTTATGTACCATCAACCACAGAACTTTACTAAGAGAAACCTTTCTTTTTCCCGAATTATGCCCATACAGGAAATTGTTTTGAAAACAATTCTCAGCTAAATCCTAATTGTCATCAGTTAACCCCCGAGTGAAAAATCAGTGCAACAGGTTCTCAACAGGCACGGAGCTCTCACAGCCCAGGAGGTGGGGCTGTTGCCCATGAGGGCTCTGAACTACAGCAAGTGGCCAGTTAGAACTACAAATAAAACCCTGAAAGCTCATTACACCACGAGGATTTGCTAAACGGCAAAGATTTTAACTTCAAAATAACCGGTTATTGCCAAAACACATTTCCTTATGCTGCATTAAGTGTTACAAATACCAAGGGAAAACAAATTACACAGACGTGGCATGGCTGGAAACTGCACATTTTAACAATATATAAACTCACCAAAATCCCAAGGGCCTCTGCAGGATTTCTGTGCCATTCATACTGTTTTCAGTTGTCCCTGAACCCACAAAACTATTTGTGAATATCCTCTATTTTAGCTTATAGGACAATTTAGAATTCCAAGCATGGAGAAGACCCCCCATGATAGAGTTCAAATACTGTGGAGAACAGAGCAGACACCTTTAGGTGTCATTTAAAAACCAACCAAACAAACCCAACTAAAACCAAACCAACCAAGGGTTAAATAGATTTAAGACCTTCCTACCAGTGCAGAGCCACATTTGCACTGGTCATCTTGTGAAAGCAACGCTGAGCACCCGTAGGATTCCCAGCAGCAGCACTCACCCGTGCAGGAGGTTTTCTGTGCCCTGGCTCCGAGGCTTGTGCCGTGAGCTGCCCGCTCCAGAGCTGCCTCACGCGCTCGATGAGGAGGTGTTTCTCCGAGGAAGGAGGCACTGCAACTCCCTGCGCTGCCAGATACTTAAAGATGATTTCTCTGTAGACTTTCCTGCGCCTCAGAAGTTCTTCCACGTTTTGGCTGTACACCAGAATGGCGTGAATGGCCTCTGCAAGGAAAGAAACTGAAGTCAGCGGTAGCTTCTTTCAGAATAAAACCCCAAACTTGAGCCATTTCTTAAACTCCTGACCTCCAAACACAGTACGAGACAAGGCTACAGGACACGCAGAGACTGAAAATTTGTAAACTGAAATCTGGCCTCATCATATCAGACACAGAATACAGCCACAGGCTTGCAAATATGTTTCTTGAACAAGAATTCTAGTAAAGTGTTTCAGCCATGTACACTAGTTTGTGGAAGTGAGGTTCCACCTCCTTTCTGAAGGCTGCTGGAAATGGAATTAAATCTGTTTTATTTCCACATTAATGTGATTACAACTCCCATATTCATAAGAAAATGCATCCTAGCACAACAACAGTGCATTGAAAGGCAACAATAAAAAAATTCAGCTACGAGGCTCTGTGGCAGAATCACGAAACCTGACAAACTTAAACTCACTTTTAAAGCAGCCGCAGCGGACAGCTCCCACCTGAACTGAGGCTGGTCCCTACTTAACATGGGACCTGTAAAAACCCTAAATCTAACCAGAAAGAAACAGCTAAAGTAAAACACAAAAATCTTTTAAGGCAACCTAAGACCACTGTAAAAGGAGATTAAAAAGGTAAGGAAAAACTGAAGGCAAAAGACCTCTTAAAGAAATGTGTTGGGCAAATCTTATAGGTCTTAGTTCCATCACATGAAACATACTCAAGGCTTTGGGATGAGTATATTTCAGGGCAACCGAGAGGCTCTAGGTAACTCACACAAAAAATTAGGTTTTATGAAACAAATCTCAACAAAGTGATGGGGGATAGTCACAACTGGAAGTGTTCTGGAAGAAAAATTATGTCGTGTTTTACCCTTTCAAAACCTGAAAGCAAATGTAACTGACGCCAAAAGCGAGAGACTCTTGAGCTTTCGATATTTTTAACCACTAACAGGGCACAGCCGTGCTCGCTGCAGGGCTCTAAGGGAGGAAAAAGATGCGCTTGAGAGCTGAAGATCTGCCACGAGCCCGGCGCTACCGCAACTTCCTCGGCCTGAACAACTCCAAGCTCCGTGCAGCCAACCCCCGGAGCCGCTGGGCTGTGCAGGAAAAGGCTCCCGGCAGCGACCCCCGCACCAGCGCAGCCCTGCGAGCCCCGGCCCCCCCTCAGGCAGCCCCGACGGCCGCAGCCGCCGGCCCGGGGAAGCGGGCGCGGGGCTCA
>VZTD01003615.1:198139-232677 GCA_013397725.1 Rhagologus leucostigma
GCCCCGGACCGGCGAGGCCGGCGCTGCCAGCGCACCTTGGCGGCTCTCCGGGTGCACCAGGCGGTTGGTGACGGTGTCGGTGAGCGCCAGCAGCTCCTCGGTGTGCAGGAGCTCCAGCAGGTCCCGGCACCCCGCCCGCTCCCGCTCGCTCAGCCCCGGGCCCGCCATGGCCGCCCCCCCGGGCCGCGCCCGGTGCAGCGCTGGGCGCCGGCTGGAAAGAGGGGCCGGCACCGAGGTTCCGCACGGAGAAACGGCCGCGGGGGGAGCAAAGCCACCAGGAGGCGGGCTTAAATGTAGAGATTATGTATTATACACATGGAAAGTTCATAATTGAGTGTATCCTTCCCTTCCATCGCGTCGTGACTGTGGAGTGAGATGCTGGAGAGCAGCACCATGGAAAGGGATGTGTGGGTCCTGGTCCGTGGCCAGTTGGATGTGAGCCAGCAGTGCCCTAGAGCCAGGGGCGACATCCCTGTCCTGGGGACATCAGGGACAGCATGGCCAGCCGGGACAGCGAGGGGATTGTCCTGGGGACATCAGGGACAGCATGGCCAGCCGGGACAGCGAGGGGATTGTCCTGGGGACATCAGGGACAGCATGGCCAGCCGCGACAGCGAGGGGATTATCCCGCTCTGCTCGGCGGTGGGGCGGCCTCACCTCCAGTTCTGGGGCACCTTTGGGCACCGCAATATCAGAAGTTTATAAAGCCATTAGAGAGTGTCCAAAGCGGGGCAACAAAGAAGGGCCTTGAGGAGAAACCGTATGAGGAGGGCTTGGTCTCTTCAGCTGGACAAGAGGAGACCTCACTGCAGTTACAACATCCTCGTGAGGGGAAGAGGAGGGACAGACACTGACCTCCTCTGTGATGATAGTGATAGGACACCAGACAATGGCCTGAAGTTGTGTCAGAGAAGGTAAGGCTGGATATTAGAAAAAAGGTTCTTCTCCCCAGCACCAGCCTGGCAGAGTTCAAGCAGCATCTGGACAATGCTCTCAGCACAGGGTGCGACTCTGAGGGGGTGCTCTGCAGGGCCAGGAGTTGGACTCGATGATCCCTGTGGGTCCCGTCCAGCTCAGGATATTCTGTGATGCCATTCTATGATTTCTACCGCTGGTCACTGCATCTGGAGCAAGCCATCTCTGAAGGTCTGAGATGCAGCCCTTGCGGGCAGCAAGCAAGTCATCCACTTGTGACTGAGGCAAGAACTGCATGTTCCCAAGTGATGCATGTCCCCAGGACTGCGAAATCCAACAGCACAGCACCTGCTCAAGGAAATGAAGTCCTATAAGCTAAAGATGCTGTTTTGCTAAATGCAAGGTCTCAACCTTGTGTTGCTCTTGGCACTATTTTCTCTGTCAGGGGCAGAACAACCAGTGATGGACACTTCATAAAAGAGAGAGAAAAGAGAAAGGAAGAAAGATGAACAAAAAAGGGAATAAAAGACAGCAGAAGCTTCAGCTGAGCCAAGCATCATAAGCTACATGCCAAGGAAAATAAAGGTGCAACGAGTGCTTGACCTCTCTGTGGCAGAAAAAGCCAACACACTCCTCCACCCCGTGCTTTAATATGGATGTGTAAGGAGGCCACCTTCTCGTGCTAAAGCTGCCTGGAATTTCAGAACCAGGAAGACTGAGATTCTGTAAAGACACACAGAAGAACCACGTTAGAATTATTGATGATGCTTCTTTCGCACAAACAGCTGGACTCATCATTATGGTGGGCTTTGTTCAGAGCTGTAATAAGGAATGCCTGCCCTCAAGACCTCGTAAACCTACGACAGAGCACTGATGGGAGCAGAAAACACATTCCTGTATTTTAGAGGATGGTTTCTTCTTTGAGATCTAAAAGAAGTCCATGCAGATCTCCCAGGCTGATCAGAAGGAAAACCAACACATATTCATCTTGGGTAACAGCTGTTCTCTTGAGCTGGAGCAATGAATTCCATATAAGCCAGAAACAGCTGAACCAATTTTGCCCATGAATTTTAAGTTCAACATTCAAAGAAAAATTCAGTCTCGAAGCATCTAGAAAGCTTTAACATAATAATGCTTATTGTCTGCCAAACTTCCCCTCACATGTACATTGATTTAATATTCTTGATTAGTATCAATCCTGCAAACTACAAATTAGACAATGCATCTGAGAAATGTAAATTCCCTTTGCTTCATTTTGCTTGTATTTCAATAAACCTTTATTTAGATTTGCAGCCTTCAAGGGAGTAATACCTATCCAAATCTTCTGGAATTCAGGGGAAAAAAAATAACCATCAAGATACCATTTTAAAAATTAGATTGAGATGTTTGCTGTGTTTTCAGTAAGAAATGAGGGGGTGGGAAGGGAAGAGAAGGGCAGGTTGCCTCAGAATGGTCACATTCCCATTAATCCTTAGAGAGGAAAAGTGTATTGGCATCAGGGAGATTGGAAAGACTTTTCAATATTCAGGACTGATGTCTCCCCACAGCCCCTTTCTTGTTCTAAACCAAGACCAGCCTTTTCAGCAGAATGATTTATAACTATTTATAATAGATTTATATTTTATTTTCCTTTGTAAGTGCTTCCCCTTTGGAGGTGGGTGGGGTGGAAAGCAGATAATCTCACAAGTAGGTTTCATTTTTTTCTCTCTTTCTCATAACTCAGAATTCCCTGTAGAGTTTTTATTCAAACTTCTAATTGACTTGAGCACTGAGCAGGAACTGGCATTCCCAAAGGGGAAGAAACAGGAAAATTATTAGCCTATATAAAGCAAAAGGTGAATAGAACTCTTGTAACATTAAATTGCTGTCGTAATTCAAGGAGTCCCTACAAGGGCTTTTGTTGTATTTTCCATCCATCTGAGGAGGGGCGCATAGAAGTTTACATTTGGTGTTAATATATTCAACAATGAATTTATTAAATGGCTTCTGTAAAAATTGCCACTTTGATAAATATTTTTGCTGGCAAAATGTACCTGCGGCCCCTTATCCTTACACCCAGACTTAACTTCCTCAGGCAAGGACCTTGTCAAAGTTTTCCAAAGTAGAAAATAAAGGTAAGTTTGAAGTTACACACATACACACACAAAAAAATCACCATCCAGAATTTTGCATAAAACAGTCAAAAATCTGCAATTAAAGAAAATTAGGAATTTACAGGGCTGTGAATAATAAATCTAAATTATCCAGTAATTTTAGAGGGCAGTATTGAACTTTCTGAGGCAAAAGAAAAAAGCAGCTACACTGTCTTTATGTCTGGAGTCGACAACCAAGGAGAAGCAGAGGTATCTTAAACAGCTGCACCTAGACTTGTGTGTGGCCTCAAATTTGGATTTTGGGCCCTAGGAATTAACTGCTGCCCCCATTTTGAAGCTTGATCTATTCAAATCCAAATATCCACACACCTGGAGCATCAACACCTGGCATCTTCACACAGGTGCCACGCAACCCTCATGTACCAAACGTAACACAGTAGCTCTGAACATCACAGCAGCAGTTCCAGAGTGATTCTCCAAAAGACAAGATCAGTTTCTATCAACAACAAAGACAATGTTTTATTGAACAAATCTATGTACAGTACAAAAGGTTTTTAAAATGAAACACTACTGTAGATTTATTGCAGTTTGATGGCTCAGTTTTAATTTGTACTCTTATATAAAATGCAAAGTAAAATAATTTAACATTCAACAAGGAAGCACAAATTTCCTTTCTTGCTGAACTTGTAACAGCTTTTACAAATTAAGAGTCCCAAAATGCATACACTGCATTTAATCAGAAAGGTGTTATACAGTACCAAATAAATTAAGAAAATAGTAACACTACCACCCCCTTTGGGTCTTTTGTCCATAGCACTGGTGTTAAACAATAAAAGAAATGAGTACAGCTGAACCTTCCATGTGATATTAAAATCACAAAGTTTAATGTTATAAATTATCCAAACTATACAATTCATATAATTTTAATGAATATGGCTAAATAACCAAAGTACCAGTGACCTTGCCCCACAGATATGACCACTTGCAACCTATTTTCAATATTCTTTTTTTTTTGTGAAAGGTGCCTACACCAAGCGGCAGCTTTTTGGAATTAGAAATCACATGACCTTTCCAGTGAAACATGATGGGGTTAGAGGAGACAGTCTGAAAAGGAAAGTCCAAATCCATCTGGAGGAATGTTATTAAATACAATTATCAGCACTGAATTGCACAAACTTTGATCCATAAAGCTCCTAAGCTCATGTATAACTTCAGGCAGCTTTAGAGTAGCTGGAGGCTCACATTACTCATGTACTTCAGGATTTACTGAATCAAAGTGATACATCGTGAAGGGTTTCCAACTATATCACACAATGCTTAATGCCTGGGGAAAAAAAAAATCAACAAAACGCCCCAAATTTCAAGTTTTGTAACCTGTTTTAAGCCCTAGAAGTTGCAGGTTTAGTATGGGGTAATACTCAAGACAGTAAAGAGTCCTTAAAAAGCATGGAGAATTATTCCACACATGATCCAAGTATCTTTTTGCTTCTGATTAAAGTTGCTCAATACTGCAACTATCTGAGAATACCAACAGGTTTCAGAGAGTAGCTTAAAGAAAATGCAATGCCTTTTGAAGTGAAAATAATTATTTTAAAATGTTACCACCCACTTGCTACTTTAAGTCAATTTAACAGATTCCTGATAATTGTTAGGTGATGCTCATCTTCACCTACTTCAGAATTCCCATTTCCTGTTCTCCAGAGTATATACACTGAATACATGATAGAAACAAATGGTGGTGTCCCAGAAAAGCATCTTTGAACAAAAATGGCTTTAATGCAGGTACAAAAAATTATGGTCACAGTTGATGCATGTACACAGATGCATTTATCTACACACTTAAACCAAAGATAATACAAGTCTCAATCATGTTTTTAAAGCATCTTCAAACACATGGAGCTCCAGGGAAAAGGCAAAAAAGCACCAAAGATTAAAACATACATTAAAAAGATTTTACACAAACATCTTTGTTGTATCTTTGCTGACTCAGTTGTCAGATTTTCAGAACTGTAATACTTTAAAATGAACCTTTTTTTTTCCAAAATATATTTAAGCAATGTTAAGCAAAGAAAGGGGAGCCTGGGAACATTCAACACCGTAATTGGGTCCTTAAAAATTAGTCGGTATCTTGAAAGTAAAAAAATGTGAAAGTGCATTTGTCTGATAAGGACCCCATTAACTTTATGTTTAAAACTTTTAATGTACTTATACATGTAAATATATCTATATAGAGTGTATATACGTATATGTAATGAATGATGCATTTAAATCAGGTTTTTTGCAACTGCAAAAAAAATTCTTTGGTGCCTCAAACATCATACATATCTCTGGAAGTGGGCCATAATTGGGATTCATGTAATGCACACATACCTGTGATCATAATTTTATAACCTTTTATGTTAATCCAGCTCAAAGTTAAGGCAAAAATCTTCTAGAATTCAAGAGCATGATTTTGAATTTTCATTCTTTTTACCTCGCAGGAAAAGGAAAGAAAGCAGAATTAATGCAAATATCTGTTTACTTCCACAGAGGATTATTAGCAGAGGCTAATGAACTACTGAGTTTATGTTCCAGAACTACTTCACAGCCTATCTTACAGAGAAACCCTTGGGTTTGCAAGTGTGAGCCATTCCTACAATGAACAGAGGGCTTTATGCAGCCCCTGATTTTTTACTCATTAATTTTCACATACCTGTTGATTCAAGCCCTACACACACTGTGATGAACTCTTCAGTGACGGCTGAGCAGGAACAGTTGCTCTGTGCTGTCCTGCATTTCTGGGATGACTCTGAACCCCAGTTTTCACCACTGTGCCTCCCCTGCCTACAATCCCATTACAAATTTCATAGACCAGGATCCCAAATAAAAAAATATTATGTGGCAAGACAGTGTAAGATAAATTAGAGGATAAATTAGCACAGTAATTGGGCAATGTGCACATTTGCCACACCTCTGCTTTAGGGTAGGAAGACCAAAAATTACAATGGCATCTTTTTGGTTTCAAAATCTGTATTTCAGTTTTCCATACAGAGCTGAAGAACTCCTATTTCCTGTCTTCACATTCTGATTGTTGCTATGAACAGTGAATTGTGAATAAAGTGCTTAACATTTAAATAACTCCTTCACCAGCCTCTGGGAAAGGCTCTCCTTTCAAGGGATGCTACTAAATAGGGTTGCAATGTGTCTTCAAGGTTGAGAGGATCCCTGTTTTCTCCTTTCTAGACAGTAAATAAGTAGTGACAGTACTGAGTTGTGGCCCACCACCATTCAGCAACATCACAGATGTGAAACAGGCTCTTCCTGACCTTTTTCTTCACCCAAACCTGATGTGCTCTGCTTTTGTTTGCCTTCTCAAGTTCCTGTCAGTCCTACTAACAGCTGAGGGACCTCTGTACTTGCAGAAGATTAGTTTAACTCTGCTCTGTAATGCAAGCTTAACCCCTTAACACTCTGGATTTGTTTCCATCAGCTGCTGTTAATATCCACACAATCTGTGCATGTATCACTTGTGTTGGTCTTCCCACACCTACAGCAGATGCTTTACAGGACACCTTGCAAAGGGCTTCTCTTGCATGCATCTGACTGCCACTGTGTGTAAGTCTCACACAATATCACATCAACTCACTTTTTCCTGCTTGTTCTGTATTTCAAGTTTTTGGCTATTCCAGCATCCCATCTATCTCAAGATTTCTTTCCACATTCCTCTTTGGATTCTGAGTACAAGTTTATGAAATGAGCTCCATGCTTTTGAGCAGATAATGGGACTCACACACTCAAACTTTGAAAAACAAGAATGCCTGGTTTCTTTATGCATTTTTCCATAGGGTAAGAATGTAACACCTTGAATGATTCCTTCCCAGCTGTGTGGACAGGTACCCTTTAACCACACAAACTAAAGCAGCTTTCAGAACTGGATGGTTGATTTCCACAAGGCAATGAACACCTCTGCTTCCTCTGCCTGCTCACCTCTCTGCCTTATTGTCCTTCAACTTTCACGCTAAAAAAGCTGTGCCATTAAGCTTCAATCATACATTTGGAATGAACATGGCTTTTTGGATAACTGGTACTTTGGGGATTTTGTAGCAACTTTTCTGGACTCAAGACCTGCAGAGCTCCTATTACTCCTCTGTGAGTTTTGTCTAGAAAATGTGCTTTGTCTTTATCAAGGTCATGTTTTTCTATAGGAATTTGAGACTGCTTCATGATTAAGGCCAACTGGGAAACAAACTGATGCTTCTTCATGTAGTGTTTCCTTACACCACTCCTCATCTGATACTTCTCTCCACAACATTGAATCAGGCACCTGAAAGAGAAAAGATCTGAATGTAAATCATTCCTTAATCTAGAACACTGCTTATGTTTTTCACCATATTTAGTTTCAAACATGCAAGGAAAGACAGATTGATTTAATTACCCCATTCTGTTTTACCAGAAGTCTTTCCCATTAGATGCCTACAAATTCTCACCACCTCTTTCTTATTCTGAACAGCATGTCCAACTTCAACTTCCAATTTAGCAGAGTACTGTGATTTAATTAGTGTCTGTCTTATCTATTCCTGTTTTCAAAGACCATTTCCTGATTGTTATTTACTGCCAAAGAGACCAACACAGGACTGCAAGACTTACTTTCATCATCTGAATCGAATCCAAAGAGCGTCTGACACTTCTTTTGTGCAAGGTGAGCCTCAAGTGCTTCTGAATTACAGTAGATGGTCAAGCAGTTGCCACATCTAAATCTTTCTGTTGATTTGCTACAAATTTTATCTTGTTCAGAATAAGCATCTACTTCATCAGCCAAGATTTTTCTCCTTTTTGGCATGCTAATGTAACGTTCATCAAGGTAACTTGGAGGCAATGGTCTGACGTAGGGTTTTGTTAAGATGACACCGTATGAAGTAGTCTCTGTTGTCTGATTTGGTTTAGAAGGTACTTGTGAGGCAGCAGGAGCATTATTTTGTGGTGCATCGTGACAGTTCTGTAAAACTGGTAACACTGACCCATTTTCTGTCCTTGTTTCATCTGCTACTCTGTCCAAAGGTATCTGGGATGCCTTGGATGATGTCTGATCTAGGTCACTGTGCCCATTGACCAGTTGGTCACTAACAACATTACAGTTCTCAGGATTTGGCTGTAACACAGGTGTCTTTTGGTCTATCAAACTTAAAACTGGAGCACTACCCTCAGATGAACTTTCATTTCCATTGTGAATTACATTATTTGCTTTCTTCTCCACACTTTGAATATACGTCTTTGGTTCTGCAGAATCCTTCCTTGATTTCCAGGTTGGAATTGGTAAATCTACAGTTTCTTTTTCATTAACGGCTTCATCATCATCTTGGTAACTACAAAGTTCTGAAGGATCATCTGAAGAATCTTTTTCACTTGCATCTTCTGAACATTCTGGGGTTTTATTTAAATAATGCTGAGCCTCGTGTTCATACAGCAAAGGGAGCTCCTCAAATAACTCAGAGCAGTCTGAGAAATTGCACTGAGCTTTAAACACACTGTGACTTTTTGTATGTTCTGCAAGCTCAGTCGACAGCTTAAATCTCTGATTACAATTAAAGTGTAAACAAAAGTAAACATTTGGATACACGTGTCTCTTAAGGTGGTCTATAAAATGTTGGGAATCAGCGAATTTCCTCTGGCAGAAGCGGCATTTTCCTTTATTCCATTTCATTATATGCTGCTGCACCTTCAGATCAGTTGGATGAGTTTTTCTGGCATGTTTGTTGAGGAATCTTATTTTTTTAAACACCCTAGCACAACCATTAGCAGGGCACTTAAAGGTTCCTTCCTCATCCAAAGCATCAGTGTCTTTTTGAGGGCAAAACACTCCATTCACTTTATGCAGAATGGGTGACTCTTTACTGGAGCTCTCATCATCCTCAGGCAAACTCTCTGTACTTAAAGCATCAGGAACATTATTAAAACAGCTGTCACTACTGTTTTCAGTAGCATCATCCTGGTCACTTAGATGGTTTTCCACTGCATCAAAAACCTGTTCTGCATTCTCAGCCTCCTCTTGGACCTGGTCAGAACTTGGAGCTACTGTAGCCTCTGGTTCAGTATCTTTGGAGCCCTCAGAATTCCCATTTTCAAGAGACACAGAAGCACCAGAACATTGCACTTCATGAAGATCAGGAGCCTCCTGACCAGCCTCAAGAGCTGCAGCAAGATGTTGCCTTTCTATCTTCCTGACATGATTCCTTAAGTGCTTCAGCATGAGTCCTTTCTGCCTGAACTTCCTGGTGCAAAGTACACAGGAGAAGCTGCCCTTTTTTTGGTGAGCTTGTGCGTGTTTCACTATGTGATCCCCAAGGAACTCCTTGTTGCAGATCACACAGCGGTGCCTTGGTTCAGTCTGATCCAACGTTTTGGATGCCTCAAGAGCTTGGTGGTTCTTTCTGGCATTCCCTTTGGAGCGGGCTCCGGAGCAGCTTCCAGAGTCAAGCTCCCCATTGCTGACATCTGCTAAACAGCCACGTTCCTCACCCAGAGCCCTGTACTCTGCTGTTTTCTCTGTGTTTGCAGGAGAGTTTTCCAGTGTACTTTCACTCAAGCCATCCAAGGCTTTATCCCCCAATAACGCCAAACAATTCTGCTTGATCATCAAGAAATTCCAAAACTCGGGATCAAAAAACAATCCTTTCTTCAAGATGGGCAGCAGCTCAAACCGCACACGGTTTTGAACAGAACTAGTGCACTCATTGTATTCTTCATCTGCACATTTATATAAATGTTCAACAGTGTAGTACGATTCCAAGGTGCGCTCCAAGAAAAAGATGGAGAGAGCACAAATTCTGAGGATCTCCAAGTCATTTGGCAGAAAATGAGCGATTGCTTTATAAATAAGACTTTTCATGTTGGGATCTTCACGGAGGTCCAGCTGTAGGGCACATCCACATATCTCAACACAGATCTGAAGGCCATCCTCACCAACCTGCAGGAAGGAAATTACAGTGTACATAAACAATTCCCAAACATCCCAGGTATTTATATCCATCTATTGCAAAGCAGGAGTTCAGAAAGCATCCTCCTACTAAACTTCACCCAAGGGCATGAACATTTTAAAATATTGCTCAAACAAGGCTATAAATACAGATACAAAAATGGTTTGCACTGAAAGCTGTACAGCTACTGTCAACAAAGCCTCAGCTCTGCCCCGTGCAGTTCTGTAGTTAAAGACAATTATTTGGGAATATAAACCAAGACCGCAAGAGATCATATCTGATCGTTCAGTATCTTCTGCCTGCTTCTTCATTGCCTAGGCTGTTTCACACTATAACTGAACAATTCTTCTATATTTTGGCCCTGTTCTAATTTTTTTAGCTTGAATTACATAAAAACCATGGTAATATTGCTCACAGTTTTGAGCAACCACCAGGGGAACCATAACAACCCATGGCCAAGAATTCTAAAAGGCTTCATTTTCCAAAACTGATAACCCATCCTTCCAAGGAGCAGAATTCTTATTCCACACTTCAAGCTGGGGGCCCTGTCATGAACATGGAACTCAGAGGGATGATCAGAAATACGCTGCCCAACAGGCAGCAGATTAAAGTCAAAAGAGGTACAGGAAATTTAGAAATAATTAATACCTGCTATATTTAAATGTGTTTTAACAAATTAGACAATGCTCCAGAAGTAGGGGGTTATGAAAAAAATAGGACTATTCAGATGCAAATAGAATTATTAGTAACACCACAAGCATTTTAGAATACATACCCTTGAACAGCAGCAAATTATTGCACTTAGATCTGACAAAATAATATAGAATTCATGTAGAGCATAAATTATGAAGGAGTTTTGTTAAGCCACGTCAATGATAAATAACAGTTGTTGGGAAACAACTCACAGGCCTGTGTGCAAAGCATTGCATGTGACATCTTTTGCAGATGGGGCAGAACAAGACTAAGATCTGAAGCATGAAATACAGCACAATCTTCTGAAGCAAAATAATGTCTTCTCCTGTAGTATTCTGCCTCTTCCTTTATGTTATATTAAGCATTTTTTTACAGATTTGATTAGAACTGGTAAAAGGATTCAGAATTATACAAGGATGAAGGGTGCATACAATTGCACAAATCCTATTTCCTTAAGAGGTCAGGCTGAAAAAAAAAACCCAACCAATAAATCATTCACATTTATTCCATGGATTTATTCCTCAAACTTGCTGCAGAAACAGAACCACCCAGAATTCAGTAAAAAAACCCAAAAATCTTAAAACCACACAAGCAATCATAATAATGAAGCCCATTCTGGAACCTGACAAAATTTTAAAGATAACACTGTATCCTTCCCTACTCCCTCTTTTTTAATTTTCCACAAGAAGTGGTCACTACACAATACAAACATCACTTCTCTTTACTTTAACTGGTTACCAAAAGAATGGTGGATGAGGTAAAAACAAACAGAACTTACTTCATCCTTAATGACTTTCATGAAAGGGAAAATTACTCTGACATTTGTAGCAATTCTTAGAAGCTGGTAGCACTGGTCCACAAATACTTGTTTTGATGGGTTAGATTTGAGCTGCAGTTTACTCCAAATGAAGATCAGGTCCCTATTAGGTAGAGAATAAAATATTCCAATTAGGTTGAGTTGTAGAACTCTATCACTAAGCATGATGCATTCCTAAAGACTATTTGCATATTTGTGACTAAAATAATATTTGAGGGTGTAATACTGATCTAATTAACACCACGACTGCACACAACGTGCACAATGGAAAATGCAACTTAATTACTTTGTTAAAGCATTCCGGGTATCTCCTATCACTCAGCCAATGAAATATTCAACAAAACATTCATGTATTCAGCTTAGTTTCAGTGAAGTGCACAATAAAATCAGATGCAACAGCACCTAGCCCTCAACACCACAGGCAATAAACATCTGTGTGCTCTTGGGATTAACTCACTTCCAGTGTAAGGATGAAGAGTCCTTCAGGAAAAGAAGCTTTTGAATGTGGAAAATGGAAGCAGCATAGGAAGCTTCTGATGTGGCAGCAATAGTCTCCAGTCATTACAGCACAGTTTTCTGCCTACAGCAGTTACACCAAAGTTTCAGGTTCTACAGCTATCCTACATCTCCATGATCTGCAGTCAAATACATTTCTGTCTGAGACAAGGAAATCTAAGAACAGATTAGGGCTGAAATCTGCACAAGTGATGTGCTTAGCCTATAAAATAGAGCTAATTGAAGTTTTACAGCATAGAAGTTCTGTGCACTTTAACTCAGAGATTCAGGAAGGCAACTGGATTAACTTTTAGTCATAAGAAGATTTGCCAGCACAAAGATCTCACACAGGGTAGCTCTAGTTAGGACTCAGGAGAAATCCCACCACAATGTTACAATGAAAGCAGGACCCACTGACTTTCATTTTCTGAAGGAAGACACTTTTTTATTCCAGCAGCCTCCTCTCTCAGAAAACAAACCTGGTTACTGACAATATTATTATACTAGTCATATTTGGCTGATTTTCCAGAGTCAGACAAACCTTTTGAGATTAAGCTTCTCTTAGTGAGCTCAGGGCCTGAATGAAGGGAAGGGACAGAACTGCCTATGACAAAACCACTTTTAAATTCAGGACAGCTCTACAGTTCTGCTTGACATTGAGACCTTGATTGTTTTCTTTCATTGAGAACCCAAGAGAACTAAAGTTGAAAGAAAGATCAAACTTATGGAGGAAACTGCGAAAAGGGAGACCTATAAGCAGCTCTATACACAAAAAATTAGTCTTACTGGTTTTCTAAAGATACAAATTGTTCACCTCTGCCTTTACCAGGCTGGAAATCTGAATTCTACATATTTGCAAACTTCATCCACAAGTTTGAAATTAGTGTCTTCATGCACTAAACTATTCACAACAACTCAGTAGAAGTCTCAACCTGAAGTACGGAAGTAAGAGCTGAGTATTTTTGCTGTTATATGTTACAATTCAATACCCCATCTTATTCTCTGCTTTGCCTCACATCATTTCAGAGCAAGCCACTTCAACACTAATCCCAGAGAATGTGCGAAAAATCAAATTATTCTTCTGAGAGATTAGTGATTAAAGGGTCTTGCTGTGTGTTCAGACAAGCGCTAGGCTGGCACAAGGGAAGAGGTGAAAAAGGAATGCAGAAAACTGGAAGTAGAAGGAAGAGCTCCGTGGGTGAAGAACAAGGTGTTATAAACCATTTGCCTAGACCCTGATGTGAAACAGTATTTTAGTCTTTTAGCTTTATTTTTCTGTGTTGATATGGTGGCTTCTTCTCAAGTCCATTTCTGACTTTGTTGGGACAATTTAAATTGTTATTGAGAGATCACAGAACTCAGCACCTCTTTACCACAGGCAACCATGCATTCCAGCCTCTTAACTACCTCCAAAATATATAATAAGAATACCAAAACCACTGTGTGCCTCCACTAGCAACATAAGACGATGGTTAAACCTGCCCTAACTTAGCTGGATCTAATCCGTTTGCTACTCTTAGTAAGTAGGTCTAGGGAACACACTTTGCCAAAAGACTGATCAAACCTGTGGTAAAAATTTATTGACTTACTGAATTTACTGCATAGCAATCACCTGAAAACAGCCAGAATACCATTAAAAAATCATCTGGCAGAGAAGGAAGGCCATTTATGCCTCCTGCATCAAAATATTGTACGTCTTCCTGAAGAGACACTTTGTATCAAAGTGTTCTGAATTGATTTCTTACCAATACTTTGCACAAAAATATTTCTAGTATGACCAAGCACAGCTTGCTTGATGATTTCACTTCAGAAAAATAATTCTGTTCATCTGAATCTAGAATTTATGCTCAATATCAGTGAAAATTAAGAGTTTTGTGACAAAGCTGCTCGAAGTTCGTGTTCCTCCAAGATGACAGCTAATGGTTTTAGCCTGAAGATTTCATATAGGCTGTAGCACATAACTGCTATTTACAGCTTTCTAATCTATTTTGTTGTTTTATCTTTGCTAGTAGTGTTAGCTGCTAGATCTCTGTTAGATCTTCAAGGCCCTCAGTTCCAGACAACGTGAGATGATTTATACTGTGCTGGAGACATTAAAATCTTCCCTGAGGAGAAATACTCTCTGTGGGTTAATTTAACCTGGCTCCTACTTCTTCAAAAAATTGGATTACAGCACAGCCATGCCTTCACCAGCTTTGCTGCAGTTTACATGATCTATTAACTATTACACAGAGTTCTTGTTGGGAACACAATTGTTAAGGCTCAGCATCTGTGAAGAATGAAACATCTGTTTGAGCTGCACAGACGTAAGTGCTCTGAACTCTGTTCCAAAGATCCTCAAGTTCTATATTCTGAATAGATTAAAATACTGAGAGATGCCAAGATTATTTCCCTGAAAACCAGCCTCTTCTGGAGTTTCATCTTTGACATCTGCTTTGCCAGAACAAAAAGAAATGTATCTTGATTTGAACAGCAATTTCAAAAATGCACGATGCAAAACTCAATGATCAGCTGGTAAGAGCAAGGTTAACATGTTACTACAGCAAAAGGAGGTTTAACTACAATAATCAAAATGCATTTCTTTAAAGACTGAATCCCCCAAACAGAAAGCACTAATCCATGGAGGTTACACCTGCAGTCTTTCTAGTAAGAAGTAGGGAGATGCAGCATTTGGGCAGGAATCAGCAAAGATGGATTCAATTCCCAGTGGGCTCACACAAACTCTACCTTTTTGGTCGAACTTCACCTGCCCTATGGGGACAGTCCTGTGCCTCTTCTCCCGGACAGACTGGATGAAAAATGCCAGTAGCTATTGCCAATACATTGTACTATAAATGGATATCATAATCATAATCCCAGTGGTTTTATGTGAACAATTACTCATCCAATAGTCCAATTAAAAAGTCAGTAACAAACCAAACATTATCATATCTAAACTTGATTAGTTTCTCAAGACAACAAAGCTTTTTGATTTCCTGGAATCTGGGAAACACAGAAATCCAAGGTAGCTTCTGAACTCCTGTCTTGGGGTGTATCCCCTATCATGCTCTATGCCCAAAAAGTATTATTGTGCCTTTAAACTGAGCTTGAAAAAAAAAAACCCAGATGAACTTTCCAAAGCAGATTCTCAAGGACACAGAGATTACACTCCTCAGTGTTTTTCTGATTGCGGAAGGCACGAAGGGAGCACCCTGCTTGCTTTTTCTTCAGCCAGCTGGTTTTTTTTTTTCCCTCTTGGCGTGAGACAGAGAGCTGAATTTTGTTTCCTGGGACTTCGGTTTTTTTTTTCTCTTCTTCTCTTCTGAACTGTTTCAACAACATCAGAAAACATCAGGAGAATTTTCTCCCCGAGGCCCGGGGGTGGGCCCACGCCCTCACCGACCAGCTCCAAGGAGGAGTGAGACCACACCTACAGAAGGACTCTGAAATCTTCCCAGGTTTCTCTCTATAGCGGGGAATTCATTATCATTATCTCTCTATAGCGGGGAATTCAGCATCATTATCCTTTTCCTGTGTGTTTGTTAAAATAAATAGTTTTTATCTCTTTTACTTTCCTTCGAGGAAAAATTTCCTTTTTTCCCGAACCCTGTGGGGGGGGAAGGGTGGTTGCAACCTGGTTTTCTCTCAGGGGCTATGTTACTAGATTTTGGCCAAACCGGCACAACTCCGTATTAAAATTAGTTAGGAAGATTAATAATTTGATCTCTATCAAATCCTTCCTAAGATGTTTTGCTTTAACTACACAATCAAACAAATAAACCATAATTTATCAAGGAATGCAGATTTTTTTTTAAGTAGAGAAATTACACAGGCTCAACAGAAGGATTATATTCCTCGCCATCTTTCAGTCCTCAGAATGATGAAATTTGTTGACAACTCTCTAGAAAACACTTCTTAGCCCTAAAAACAAGTCCAGGTATCAAGACGGTTGAATGTGGGTGAATACATCTTCAATGTTTTCTAGAGAACCCCATCTAGGTGATAGCTCTGTTTATGACATCCAAGTTTCCATAATTAATAGCACATTTCCAGAACCATACATTTTTTTTTAGGCACTTTAGTGACACACTACAGTTACAGAGCAAAATATCTACATGGCTAAAGTCTAGAGACTGCATTTTGCTAATAATAAATGCTACATTTCTAGGTATTTATAGCCTAAGGTGTGTAAAGGCTCACTTTTCTGTTACTTTGAAACATTAAAGAAGTGTTTTGCACTATGTAGGCTCCCCCTGTACACAGCTGTGTGTAAAAAGGCAAACAGGCACAACAGAAGCACCAGCAACATTTAGAAATCGTTTTTATCTGGTATTTTAAAGTTAGGTGAGTTTCATTTTGGCAATAAGCATGTATTTTCTGCTCAGCTGCTTCCCCAGAAATAAAGTATTTACCATATACAATACATGTCCCCATTTTGGAGCTGTGGGACTAGGAAGGATTCACAAAGCTGTAAGGCTAAGGTAGTCTTCCCTTCTTTTTCAGTGTTGCAGATGATCTCAATTCCACTCTTGCAATCAGTCCTCAACAAGTGCTATACAATTAAAATAAAATCGATTTAGATCAATTGGCTGACATGAAATCAAAACCTATCAGACCTTGCTCTACTAAAAACTTCAGGAATTGCTATTAACACAGAACGTCTTTGGAATGGCTTTTGTGTACATCTATAAACAAAGATTTTGGAGGTATTTCGAGCTCTTTCGTATTTCTTAGAGTAATGAACATCAGAATAATTGTCTGATAAACTAAAATACTACACAAAAGCACTTTTTTGCTTGTTCTTGCCACTTTTTGGTGGCTTGTTCTTAAAACAAGGTTAAGAAAAACACTTATCTAGTAAGTGCGATCAGTGGTAAAATAGGGCCACATTCAGCTCAAGTGTTATTTTACATACTGGTGCATCATTAAAAAACTTTAACAAAACTATATAATGTGTGATAAACATCCATTAGGCTAAAGTGCTTTTACTAAAATAGTCAATAGTAAAATAGTCAATACATTAAAGTTACAAAATCTTTAGGGAATACATCTACAAGAACACTTGACCAAAAAATTGCATTTAGGTCAACAAGATTTGTAGGCACTTCACATTTAACTTTTCAAAGCTTAAGTCAGCACTGAGTTAAGCAACACCAGTGTGGCTGCCTGATTTTATGACATTTATGACATGGTTCCACAAAATCAGAGTTCCACATGCTCCTCTTGACAACTTGTACACAGCAAGTATAAAGCACCACTTCACTTTAAAAAAGAAATGTATACTGACAAACAATACCTCCTGGAATAGCTGATCTTCTAATGGTGACATATAAAGACAGGTGAAAAGAGCTTGATGGAAATACAGATCTTTACTGATATCTGGATGATTTATGCAAGATTTGATAAGAGCCATTGCCTCAGGGATGCGTTCACAGGCAATAAGGTATCTGGCACGGAGTTCAAAGAACAGTGGATTTTCAGAGCTTAAATATTTGTTAACTGCACAGAAAAGAAAGATTTAAAGGCAATTAGAATATGAAGTCCAAACAACAAATATATCTAAATGTAATGTTGTTTTTAATAACAAATAATACTGAGAAAAAATAAAGGCTCTGCTAAAAAACCTATCAAATATTAAATTAAATACCATAAGAAATCTGTCCTTCTGCTTGGGAATAGAAATTGTTATTTTTCTTAAACCAGTAATCTAATTCAGTATTTTGTTTCTAACAAGTTAACAAAAGGTGCTGCAAAGGATTAGTAAAATATATATTATATTATATAGAAGCAGATGTGAACATTTTAGAGAAAGAAAATTCCCTCCCTTCTCAGCAGTGGAATCTGTGTGATTGTCAGAAGTATAGGATTGACATCACTTCCAAAGCTATAATTATAAATACTGAAAAAAAACTCAAGATACTCATTATCCATTAAAATGTAAGACCTCAAAGTGGTGAAAAAAGTTAACTACAATTCACATGCTGTTGCCTTAAGAAGCTTTGAATGCCTTGATTTTCCTTGCCAAATTGGAAAACACATCTTTTCTTCCTCTGAAAGTGCTACTAGGCACAACTCCTATCTAAATACCTTTAAATTCCAGCTCCTAATTTCTGAAAATCTGGTTTTTGGCCCCAAAAGACAATCTTAACACTAATATTTGAATGAAATCAGTTCAAGTGAGATACTGAAAATACTCAACATTGAAGTAACTGGAAATTCAGAAATACCCAGAAGACATGCTTTGTATCTCTATTATAAAAGTTCATACAGATTGTAGTCTCTCATTGGATTAAAAGTTAAAATATCACCCAAGGCTACAACTGTAGTACTTTAGTGTTTCATGTTTTAAAAAAAGAAAGAATGAGATTGTCAATTTAAAGTCAGTGACGGCTGAAAGTTTATACCTTAGAAGGAATCTGTATTAATTACAAGAAACCTAAAGTGAAACTTAAGAAATGGTTACTAAAAACCACACTCTGAACAATTTTTTCCCCCAAAATGAAGAGATTACTTGTACAACAAGCTTGCAGTTAAAACTTTTTTTTTATTGAAATCATTCCTTATACTCAAACCCAGGATTTCTCTAGCATCTTTATTTTTATGCAAGCTAGTAGTGTTCCATGCTAATGAACACTTAAGAACTATTATTCAAGGTGTCAGGTTTCAATTAGATTTGTTAACAGATGCAGTGTAAGAAAAAAAACATCTCATTCCCACTATCCATTAGCACTTTTGAGAACAAACTCAGAAAACAAGAGGACTAAAAGGAAAGCCAGTGTCTAACGGTGGGGATGAACTGCAAGAAAAAGTGATTATACAGAAAAGTCCTTAAAGCCAAGTAAAGGCCTCTCCTTTTTTGAATTACCATCCTTAGGATAATAAACCACATCCTCTGTTTTGTATGCACACATTACCCAACAGATGACTGAGAAATTAGGCTGGAAATACTCAGCTTTGGCTAAGTGCTAATGGTAAGGAAATGCTGCCCATCTAATAAGTGGCTGTAACATTCTTTTCCCTTAAAGGAGGGAGAACTGCACTCCACAGCGCAGCTCACCCTGTTCCACCATTCCCACTCAGTGTGGGGAACTCTGAGGTCCCTTCTGCTCCGTAAATGAGACTCTGACAGCCTGCTCTCCCAGGGAAGGGCATCTCCCACACCCTACTCCACTGCCAGCAGGAGCTCCCAAGGGTGGGGGTTCCTACAGCCTCCACATGATGTTTTGAAATGGAGTTCCAGTGATGCTGCTGGCAGGGCACTGCTCCCTCCCTGGACTGGAATGTCCTATTTTCCCAGGGCAGCACTCAGAGCTCTTCTAACCCCCCAAGCCAAAGACAACTGCCAGCTACAGTAGGGTTTGGCCAAGTCTGATACACTAAGAAACATCTCTTCTTACCCAGGCAGTGATGCTTTGCTTTAGAGCAACAGACATCAACCACCACCTCAGAAACTCATTAACTGCTCCATCTGACTGCACCTCTGTACTGTTCTCTTCTAGGTGCTCACCTTATTCTCCCTAGTCTGTCACAAGTTGATTGTTCCTATGTTTCAACCCTACTATTTTCCTTTCAAGTCAATGACTGCCTTTGTTTCCAGCCATCTCCAAACAGATTGTGACATCTCAAAGTTTACTACAACTCACATAAAGATAGGCACAGCAAGGTTTGTCTTGGCCTAAGCTTCTCCATGGAGTTAATGAACCCAGGACAGGATTATGTAGTTCACACAAACTGATTTTTACAAGGAATGGTTGGTGATTCAGCAATAATAGGCAGTTTTTCCTATTTAAAATAACCCCTGAGGGAACTACGTGGCCAAGTTTCAAAACATACACCAAACACTGCTAGCCTATAAAGCAGCACAGGATGTTTGTTTTGTGGAAGACTTCACAAGAATCAAATTTTAGAGGAAGTGAGAGGAAGAAAGAACAAGCTTCCAAAATATAATTATCTAAAATAAAACGTTTGTCAGCACAGGTAAGATGTGTCAAGGGTGTGTGTGAGGATACCAGAAGATAAAAGGAGAGAAAATCTCTCAGCAGAGGGGTAGGAGATGTAGCCTGAAACAAAAGGAAAGAAAGTGCTCATCTAGTGACAATAGGTCTCATTCCTGCTCTGCCAGGTTAAAAACAAGCATCCTCAAACTGTTACCCATCCCAGAGAGGCTTCATGGTGATCAAGAGAATCATTATAGCAAAGGACTAAACTAATTCTTTACTGGAAAGATGGAGATCGAGAATTAATTCCACATCACAATCACCAAGATCATGCAATGCAGAACAAAACAAGGTTCATCCTGGTTTTCCTTTTGTTTCTGTAGGTATTTGACCAGTGCTTTATGAGATACATACTAAAAATCGTGGGTAAATCTGTTGCTCAAGCAGTTGCTTCACAAAAGAGACAGAACAACAAAGACAATGATGTTAATTCGCTATCAAAACCCTTGTTCTGGTTAAGGAGGCAGCTCACTGAGCTGTTCTGACTTTAGTGCTCTTCGCTCTCTCCAGAATGAGCACATTGTCACAAACACAATGATGAGTTTGTATCATGCACTTCACCAGAATAATTAGAGAAGAACTGGCATTTTCCATCACTATCAAATAAAAACAACTTTTAAGAGCTCCCCTGTGAACACTGCTGGTCAGTGTGTTGCTTAAGATGTTAGTAAAGACTTTACTGGAGCTTGGGTATTTTTCCTCTTGGGAACTTTCATTAACATTCCAGTGATTTCGTTTCCATGCACTGCACCTTTCCCAGCTCCAGGAATTACACAGCCATAAACAGAAAGCAGCTGTCACATGTAGCCATGGGCATCGTTGGAAAACAGAACCAAGGAAAGCCACAAGACCGAAGAGAAAAATTAAATGAGTCAGAGTGCCAGGAGACAAATACACATCAGATCCTCTCCAATCGTGTTATTTCAGGAGTCTAACTGAAGTCAAGTTGGTCTCCAGGCTCTAAGTGTACACTTACATTTGGTAAATCCACCCTATGAATTTTATGAACTATTCAGTAGCTGCCTGTGTCTGACCAATCTGATCTCTACATTATAAAAGCACACTTAAATCAGCGAAGAAACTCAGCTTTCTTTCAAACAAAAAAGGGATCAGCACATTTTACTACAGAAAAATAGTTAAAACTCTGTGCAATGCCAGCTAGAACACCTGACCCCATATATTAAAAGAAAGCATAAATTGAACACATTTTTCAGTACTCTAGAAAATTATGGTGATAAATGAAGTACCTAATTCCTGTGACACAGGCTTTGCTTTAAGAATTGCTTGTAATACTGGATCCTCCCATGGTCCACCATCTCGAATGATTCGAGTCACTAGTTCCAGGTTCAGATTTCTGTATTTATTTAGAAGGTTCTGACATTCCTACGTGTAAAAAGAGAAACAATTAGAAAGAAGAAAAAGATGTTGTCTAAAAATAGTTAGGCTCTCCCAAAGATACAAACCAAGAAACCCATGCACGGCTGAGTATTTCCTCAGTCACTAATTCAAGCTACTAAGTCTTTCATTGACCATACAGAAGCCCTAAAGCAACAACTGATATTATCTAAAAACAGCAATACAGATCTGTTGAAGGCCAAATTCATAACTTCTACAGCAGTCAGAAGGAGCCTTCCATGTGCATAACAAAGCAAAAAACACCTTTCCTTGGATTGGAGATATTACTGGCACACACAGACAAGTCTTCACCTCATGGCAGCCTGCACATATTTAGACACGTTGAGCTGGATTTGTGATTTCTGAGGGAAAAACTGAATTAAGCCATGAGTCACCAGCCCTCAAGCAACCATTTTTCTCCAGATTTCTACAGAACAGGAACTATATTTGCCTGTAGTATCACAGAATGCTTTAGCCAGCCATGATTTTCACATGTCAAGTTCCTACTAATCCCTGTACCTTATTTGTTGTAAAAGCGTCAACAACACCATTAATCAACAGAAAAATTTTAGTAGTGAGAAAGCTATCTAATTATTGAAACAAAAAACACAGCAGAAGAATGGCTTCCATCCACATACAATTGCCTGCTTTTCACTGCCTGTCTGATTACACAACTGATGCAGACACAGTGCTGGCACAGCAAGTTGTAGAAGCAGTAATAGACAGGTATCACCATAAAAATAACAAAAGAAGAACCATTTCTCAATCTGTAGCTCCATGAGCAGTATTAATAGAGACACAACCCTGGTTTTCATCCTTTCCATCCTTTCTTTCCCTGCTAAGTTTCCTCTCATGGTGGCACAACCCTAAAAATCCGTTCCGAGTATAAAAAAAAACCCAAACAAACCAAAGCCCACACTTACCCGGCAAAACAAGTTTTTAATTCGGGGTGATTTATCTTACGCAGTTGTACATAGATATATAAATCTCTGTCCCAATCTACCCAAGAATAGAACAATTTAAACGATCCATGTTTATGCCCACTTGAAGACTTCATTGAGATGAAGCATCAATTTCAAATTTACTGTTTAAAACCAGAGAGGAAACATGAGATGTCATGTCATGAACTGAATGACATTAAGCTCTAAATAGACATAAACAAGCCGAGTTTCTTTCATTATAATGGCACGTTTCCTCCAGGTCATATATTCACAAAAACTGTCTTTACATCTACTACAATAATATTAAAAGTTTATATGGAAGTAGGCAACACTACCTGGATTGAACCTAAAATATCTTTCAAGGGATCTTCATAGAACTCATCCTTTCCAAAGAACAGCAGCAATTCAAAAAAACTCCTGAAAAACAGAAGTAGACAAGTCAAACTAAAAGCATTGATTCAAAAACATGAAACTACTGTAAGTCTCTTACTTTTCACAGCACTCAAATCAAAATTAAGAATTTTGTGAATTCTAGACTTGCACCCATGTGGAGCCACTCTAAGGTTTTTGGTGCCCAACAATTCGTGTTTTCAAGCACTTTCTACAAACACACTTAATTTCATTTTAGCCTGGCTTGCCACAACCAAAGTCTCTCCATGAAGATGTTGGTTTAAAGGTGTTAATTATTTTATCTTTTCAAAAAATGCTTTTGAAGATTATTTGGAAAGGGACAGCTTTGGTGCAAATATGCAAACAAAACTACATTCACCTTTTGTGTGGCATTCAAATTCATACAACTTGAATTTTACCACCACCAAGTTTTTAAGCAGATCAGGTCTACGTCCAGCAAGATGAATTCACAAGTGTTACCCCAAAAGAGGTGGCAAAAATGGCAGAAGAAAGGACTGAGACTTTCAGCATCTGCTTAGATTCAACCTGGCTTGTGGCCTCCACGGTTTTTATTATCTTAAAATCCTGGTCTAGCATTTTATTTCTTTTAAATCCTGGTAGCAGAATCAGAGAGGTTGGTAAAAAGCAGCTTTCCAGATCTCCTTTCAGTTCAGGTTTTCATTTACAAAAGCCTCCCTCCAGATAATGCAGTTGAGTCAATTCAATCAAAAACTTGGCAGTCGGAGCTCGTGGATCTGCAGTGCAACTGTTGCTGTTCTGCCTGAAGATTCTGAGAAATTCCATTTCTACTTGGAAAAAGTACCAAGCAGGAACTGGACTAATCAGCTGCAATTGCTGATTGAGAAAGTCATGAGCAGCAGACAAGAACTGAGCAGCTCTCAGAGGGACCAGCAAGACTTCAAGAAATACTGTGCAAATTAAAGGCAATTTTTTCTTCTCAGTAACATTTTCAGAAATAGTGTGCATTAAAAAGTCTTAATACTCGCATAGACATAATTAAGTTTTCTATAGGAATAATGGAAAAGTACCATAAAATTAGATTTCCAATAGATTATGCTGAAGCAATTTTTTTTCTAGCCAGTGATTAACTATTCCAAAAACAGGCCTAAAACAATAAAGATACAAATTCATTATGTTCAGTGACAAAATTTCTCTCAAGGTTAGGTCTTTGAACCTCAACTCAAATATGCAATGAAAAAACAATCCCTACCCAAATAAGTACTTGGTTCTGAAAAAACATTATCTCATTTCACGTTAAACAAAATTTTGCAGCATACTCGACTCTCAGGAAAGGTCAGCCATGAGTCATGTCATGATCTGGCAAGCAGCCAAACCGGAAACTAAATAATGAGCCAAAACTAGTCAGAGCAAGCAATGCATGCTTACGTTTAAATTTGCTTTGACTGATTTAAAAAGAGGAGGATCTTGCAAAAAAAATCTGGAAATCAATACTGCACAAGTGTAAACTATGATTTTCTGCCTTGTCAATGCACTTGCTCATGGCCTAATAAAGGAAGCCATCAAAATATTTTTATTTCCTCATCACCAGTCTCCAGTTAAAATTACTACAGTCAGTTTCAACTTTGTTTATCTCAAAACTGTCTGCAGCATTGCACATCCACATTTATATCCATCTAGACTGATCACATCACTGCTTTGGCATCAGAAGATTGCCTAAAAACACCAGTGTGTCACCATTATTAAAACGCCCTGATATTAATGCAGATGCTGCTTCATTTGATATGAATAGCAAGGTTATTAAGTATAGGAAATAAATTTGTTGTTCCTGTTAACAATTTATTGTCTGGTTACCAAGGAAATCTTACTCAAAGATAACAATACAGTCAGGCAGAGTTCTGCTCTCCAAGAACTAAGATTTAATATACACCGAATTTTCAAAAGAGATTCGAGCAAGGTTGCCCAGGTAACTGCAGCTACTAAGCCCTGGGATCCCTTTATATTACATCACATGCAAAACTGTGCCAGCCAGGCAGAAGAATAAATAATCTGACATCCTAGAATGGAAGCAAATGTCATGGAGTAAACCCAGTTCCAAAAATCAAAACAGACAAGGGTGACAGGAACTCACTGACCAATTTACTTCTCAATTATCAGAATGCATCCATCCAAAAAAATACCTGAATTTCCACCTTTTAATCTCGCAAGCTTTGCTATTGAAAAGTACATACAAGCATGGTTTGAATTTTGAGGTTTTTTCCTTAAAAACCCACAGGAACAGATGTCACCATGTTTTGATGTAACTGCTCCAATATTCTCCAATACCTGAGAATTTTGGTTTTGGAAAGTGTGGTCTTATGATGCCATAAATAATCCTCTGTCAAACAGCTCCATACACACAAAACAGGAAATGTCTACAGTAAAGTTTCACCAACATTTAAAGACAGCATTTATTTTTCTTTATGTACTTATTACCCTGACACTTCCAGTCTCCACGTGGGAAAATGACCAATGCTTTAAAAAATCAAAATTAGAGGAAGACTTATGACACAACATTCTGCAATTCTTGAGGCTGAATGTGACTTTGGGTCAGTTAACTGCGTAACAAATAATTCCGATAAGCATTTTGATGACTCAAACATAAAAATCCATACAATTTTAAAGTAATTGACTTCTTTCTTAAGAAATTTATCTGAAGAAGTACTTAGCTTATGACATCGCTAGAGGTACAGAAGTGAAAATGTGAGATAAATTATTTAAAATTATCTACTGGCACAGGTTGGTCTTCAAATACTCCAAAATAAGTTTATGGTGATCATTTATTTCCTAGATTATTAATTTTGCCAGACATCCCTTAAGACAAAACACTGTCATAGGCAACTTGAATATTCGACAAGGATACAAAAAAGACCAAATTCTAGTTACCAATTCCTGCTTCTGTGTAGCTACACCACCTGTAAAACCCCTCCTGGGAGCTGTGAGGATCTGAAACCCTTTTGCTATGATATGGTAAAGGAAGGAATAATAAAAATGAAGAAGTACTCACAAAGCAAGGCTACTCAGTACATACTGTACGTGCTCACATTCAGCTGGGAATGACACACAGGCAGACGTGAAACAGCACAGCGCCGTCTGCAGCACCTGGAGCTGAGGCAAAGGGACCTGCCACCTTCCAGCATAGTCTTCAACAACCTAGACAAAAACATGGAAATATGGATTATTATCCAAGACATTCTCCTCAGCCAGAAAGAGGAAGTAGTTAACACGGTACCTGCCTTATCTCCCCTCCTTCTCCCTCAGGAGCAGAATTTGTAACCTAAGAAATGTGACTGTTTTCTGGTTTATGACCTACATTGTAAAAGGAATATCACAAGGGACCTTTAACTATTCTTTTCAGAGGGTAAGACAGGGAATACTTTCTTCTTATGCTGTACCACAGTAGACACTGCACTCTGCATTTAAACACAAGTTTTTATTTTGCAAGGAGATGCAAATTAGAGAGTCTGTAACAACATCCAGACGTTCTAGTCTAAAAACTTTCCAAGAGGGGAAAGAGTAACCTGCACTTTTCCAGCCTTTATGTCAGCAGAGAAAGTCACAAACATTTCAGCCACTCTTCCTTATCTGACCAAATGAGAAAATTTGGCTTTATTTAGCCACAGGATGGATCTAAGGCAACAGCAGCTGAGCTGGACTCGTATTTTGTATGTCAATTCTAACTTTTCCATCAAACTTATTTTAATAATTTGTTTGAAAAGCTATTAGCGTAATGCAGCAAATATCTAGGTCAACTGAAGAAGAATTAGCAGACTTGTAGATAAATACTCTTCCTCTTAAGAAGACCAAACATTTTATAAGCTAGTCCTGCCTCATAGATCTATTAAAAGTTCCCTAAAATAGTTTTAGCCAAGTCCCTTTTATAGAAAACCACAAAAGCCTAAGAAGAAACAAAGTAGACAGAAAGAACAAACATCCTTCAGAGGTGTGAGCCTCCAAAAGGTCAAACGAAGGTAGAGATGAAGCACCACTTCCCACCAGGATGTTTCACAATGCTCGCACCTGATGGGCACTTAAGTTCATAACTGATTTCAAGCAATAAAACAACGTTTTGTGTCCTACTGTCCAGCCCTCACTGCACCTCCAGCATTCATCTGAACCCAATGTAAGCTCAATTAGGAATTAATGGGCAGGGAACATCCTCTCCCCCAAAAAAGCCATCAGTCCCAGTCGGCAGCAGCTCCCCTGCCACACAAATATCAGAGCCAGCAGAAAAAGGAACACAACAGCGACACAACCTTGGCCTGGCAGTTGGTCTGCAACTCAAATGTACCAAAAAAGATTCACAGCAACACTCCTCCCCATCCTAAACTGCTCAGGAAGAATAGGAATAGCAAACTCTTTCCTGAATGCAGACACTTGAAACCATTAATTCATCAGTCACAGGAAAAGAGAAGTCTAACTGATCAATTCTCAGAAGGTTTGCAACAAACAAGAAAAGATGGGGGTTGGGGAGCGTGTGGACAAAAAGTTAAACTAAGTATAAAATAAATTCCAAACCACACTTCACACACAGTCTATACAGAAGGAGGGCCAGGGAATAATGTATGTTTGTTTTACAATTCTATGCATCCTTCAATGTCTGTTTTTAAATAATCTCATGGAATAACTTTCTCTGTATAGAAACCAAGCTCTTTTTTTGTACAAAATACTCAAGATGCCATGCTTTGAAACAGGACTGCACAGAAGAACAGAAGTAACAGTTTATCAGCACATTTTGAACAGGCACACTAATTTCAATATAATGAAGTCAGCCAAACAAGAAGAACATAATATTGTCAATTCACAGTGGCCTGCTCCTTGTCCAACACACAGGAGAGAAAACCAGAAGGGAACAACTTTTCAATGTGACTTTCTGCAACAGTTGCTTTCAAAGTCTCTGTTAGGGTGCAATTTTTAATATCCTCAAAGCATCATCCCCCAGCCTGCCTGTACCTGCCATTGCTAAAAACCATGAAGGGACTGGGCCTTTTTGTTTCCCCTCTCTCATTCCGAGCAGATAAAGGCACTGACAGGGAGGCTGAAGCACCTTCCTGACACCAACCCCCCCATTCAGCTCCATCTTTCTCCCACACCAATACACTACTTCCTCTTCTATAATGTGTTCTAGTAACTCAGAGGAAAATCCAAGACTCAGATGTGTCCTATTAAAACAAAATCAAGACCAGACTCATAAAAAATTTCTGAGCACACAGCTAAGGCAGCTAACCCCAAAAATAACAAGGTAGTAATTAAAAACCTGGACCAGTGAGACAATAGCTTTTCTTGGAATATTATGTTTTAAATGATTAAATATACACATATATTTTAAGTGATTAAATATGCACATATAAAGTTATCTGGCTATATTCCAAAGACTTAAGAGGAACAGCATTACAAATAACTAGATTTGCAAATGCACAGGACACAAAAAATGAATGTTTTATGCAGTGCTAAGCCTGAAGTTGCTACAGCTTTTCCTGTTCCTCCACATAACAAAAAAAGAAACTACAAATCCCACCAATTTTACAAGTTTATCATTACTAGGATTTCAAACAAAGTTACTCCCATAGCTTCTTGTGAGATTTAACAAGGAAGTCACCACAAGATTAAAATCACAACAGTTCTGTGAGTTTTTCTGCTCATAGTTTTCAAAGAAAACTTGTTGGCATAGATAGGTGTTGCCATTCATTACAATAAACATATGTAGAGGTTGGCACAGGAGAGGACAAACCAGAAAGGGGCAAACTTAGAAAAAACAAAGTTTCCTGAAGTTTAAAACCCATAATTAAAAGCAACACCCACCACAGTTGCCTGATCAGCAGAAATACCAGAGCAGCTCAGATACCAAAGTTCAGCTCTAGAAGAGAACTTGAGTAATAGTAAATTTACTCTACCTAGAAACATCATAAAAAATAATCACAGCTTTTTTACTGTCTTGTGGACCTGTTCAGCAGATGAAGGGCATTTTGTTCTGTTTCCAAATACAAACAAGCCAACCATGTCCTTACAAATAAGGATTATCCAAATAAAGAGTAGGAAAAGCCTCATGATTTTAGGGTAATATGAAATATTATTTAACATGTAAAAGTTTAAAATGACTTTATATTAAAAAATGTAAGCAATGGCTTTACTGCAATTCACATGTGAATATTACATAAGGAGTAACGAAACATAATCACACTTCTGGCAAAAGAAAACACATCGCCCAGCAACAGCATGACACATCCTACAGGACAAGTTTCTACCCTTAAAGCTAAATGATTCCCCCTACTCTTAATCACCAAAATCTCATCCATCTCCTCCGCCTGCTTGAGGCAAGAATGATTCCCAAGATTGGCTACCATATGCCCATTACACTTAGCAACACAAAAAGTCAGGTACTTTTACAGTCTGTCACTTGCACAACAGTAAAAAGTATACATTAATTCTAGAAAATCAGTTTGGGCTGATTGGAGCACTGTAGTAAATTTATGTATGATTTATGACAGAGATATAAATACATACATCAAAAAGTAGAAATATTCCTCCTCATCTTTGATTAGCACCTCACCCACCAAATGAAAGCCAGCTAATGAAAGGAATTGTTTTAATTACATATGAAAGAGAGAACTGACAATCTTGTGAACACACAAATGCTTACATCCACATCACTGGTAACCGGTAAAACACAATTTATTATGTGTTTCAGTGAAAAAGTACAATTATTTCTTCTCATCTAAACAAAAGGACATAACTTTTGGATTTTTGCATTATCTACTGCACTAAAAGTGCCTTCTCTAACTTGAACAAGCCTGTGTAGCAAGGCTATCAAACAGACAGAAGCACCACTCAATGGAGAGCCTTCCTTTCGGTATAAAAACCAGCAACTCCTTTATAATTTATAATCCTGATACATTTTTCCAAGGAAAAATCATGAGCTTATTTTCATACAAAAGGTATATTTACTGAAAAGGCATTAAAACCCGGAGAAGTAGCAATACCGAGAAGTTTGAAAGTGTCAAACAGGAAAGTTTCAGAGAAGTAAAAAGATGTTACAAAGATCCAGAAAAGTCTAAAATGTATTGTACAACTGTTTCTTTTGGAAAATAGTAACTCCTTAATCCCACTTGTAAAACAGGGAAATAGTTGCCCTGGGTAAAGCTAGGCACAGCAGGCACAAAAGCTGATGAGAACCACGGTGAATAAGAAAAGACTTTATGATGTTAATGAAAGAGCACTGAAGACTGGAAGCCTGGAGGAGTCAGTCTTCAGATAAAGGGGTTGCAAATCAACTGCTATTGTGAATTCTCATAAACTGACTGAGGAGCTAAGTGCACTTCATCCACCACAGCCCAGTTTTGCATGATAGACCCTTATCAGTTTTCCCATCAAGTGTCAGAGGAAGGAGTGACACCACCTAACCTAGGCCATGGACACCCTTCTACACACACAGGTAAATCCTCATCACAACTGGAAGCTCACCCTTGGAATCCAACTTGGGAGTAAACCAAACGTGGTTTTGCCACATCTGTTTTGTAAGGATTTCCTTTTAAACATGAATTCACTTGAATCTCCAGCAGCACAACACTAAACTACTAATAAGTAAATTGAACATACTGGTTTCCATCAGTTCCACATGTAAAAACCACCATAACAGGTTAATTTTTAAATTTAGAGGGTTTCAAGTAATTATGGTACTCTTTGAAATTCAGTTACTGCAATGTATGAATGGCCCTTTGCAAGCTTTCATGTAACAAGCAGTATCAAAATTCAAAAATATGAAAAAGTCAAATATGACTTACAACAGTGCTCTTAAAATCTGAGCCATTAACAAGGATAAAGCATATTTATTCAGGAAGGTACAAAAACCCCAAAACATCAACATCACAAATTTTTACACAAGAAAATGGGTGATGACAAATTACAGATTCTGCCTTCTCTGAGAAATAAGCTTCAAGGAGGTTGAAGAAATCACTTTTCACTCCTAGTATTCATGTGAGAAAGATTTTTATAGCTGAGCCTTAAAATGGTGTATGTAGATCAAATCTGAATCCCAGAGGTCCAAAATTTAACAAAATTACAAGTGTGGCATAACCTAAAGGTTTGGAATGGGTTTGTTTCCAGTAGTTTTGGTTGGTTTGGGGTTTTTTTTAATATAAAAACAGCAAACCACTATTGATTTGAAGTCCAAAGTAAGAGACAAAAGCAAATACTTTCAAATTTAAGCCCAACAAGTGTGAAAATATATTAAGCCCAAAATCAGAAGAACATACATCCGAAGTTGTATATTTTTTTACTTCCATCACCACAAAGCAAGACAAAAAACAGTTGAGTCATACATCTCCGCCTTTTTTTTTGCCTGCTAAAATAAATCCAGGAAACACTATCTTCTCTAGTGTGTTACTATATTTTACTACTTAACTTTTTTATAAGCCCAAGAACTGTTTTTCCACCAATTAATGTAAGCAAAGGAGGTAATCTTTCTTTCAGGAGTGAGATCACCCTGGAAGGCTGTAAGCTGATGCCACAAGAACAGATCAAGGCGTGTTTACCTCTCACGGCATCACCTTGATACTTGAGATGAACTCACCTTGTGTTTATTCCACTCAGTACCAATAACATAAAATAACATCTAATACAGTTATGCAGCCCTGTGGACAACTACAGAAATGCTGGAAGCAACTTGTAATGTTTTGATAGTGTTTAATGTTATGAGAAAATATCCTGATAAAGAAATTAATTTCTTTTTCTAATTAGTAAAACTGTACCCACTTCCAGTGCAATGAAGGAAGCTATATCCATTTTCCAGCTTGTTTTTAAATCAAGTCAACTTGGAAATTCATCCTTCTAATCACAAAATATTCCTTTTCATTCTCAGACCAAAAAAGTCACCATCTCTTCTATTTTTGCTGCCCATCCCCATTTGTATTTCAGTGTCACAGGGAGCCTCTCAATGGCTCTGATTCTTGAGAAAACTCATGAAGGCATTTCAAATTCTGCATACAAACACAAGCTGAAACCCTTCCAAATGTTTAGGCTGAGGGTTTCTTCTAGGTACCACCTTTCAAATGTCTTTAACTTAAAAAGTAGTTACAGATGCGTTGTTCTTTTGCCTGCCAAAGCTGGGAACAGCAGATTTGCTTTTCCCAACATCCAAGTGGGTTTGGAACTTCACAAATAAGAAGAGAAGCCACATCAGCAAATTGTAGTAAGTAACTGAGAAACAGCTGGTGAGATGCATAAGCTGGGCACTTGACTCATGTTCCAACTGTCTTTTTTCCCTTCCAGCCACAGACATCTTCACTTTTGCTTTGCCCGTGTCATCAATCTCAAATAACATTCCAAGAAAACATTTCATTCCATTTTGCCTTGAGAGATTCAGACTGTAAAGACTCTCTATGACCACGAACACCTACAAGACACAGATCCCAAAACTACACGGGGGCTTCGAGATGCCACATTCCAACTTCATCTTGTATCACTAAATTGTGATTACCCATAAATTTATGGAAAATGCCCTCATAATCCTGACATCTCATCTTTTGTAACCGGTACTTAATCAATTCAACAGTGAAGTTGAGCTACAATGCTCCAGGCCTCAAGAGAACTGAACGTGGCTGTTTACAGCAGTTTTTTTACCTTTCTAACATAATTCAAGGATGAAAGATGTGCACACCAATGCATTTCAAGGTCTAAGCCACTCTCTTAAAGATCAGTAGGATTTTCTGTCTACAGAAAACAGATCTACAGACTGAAAAAGGCTTTATTTACACCTTGCTTAATTTCTCCTGGAGTTCTTACTGAGAGATGCTCACAGACTTCATCAGCTTAACTGCAAGCAATCCAAAAAACTTTTATTTTCAAGTGACAGCAAGCTTCAGCACCATGCCTGAAGCACAGCCATGTGTTTTGATAGGTTGTTATTTTGAAAATAACAATGTTTCTTTTGGGGAGTCCAAACTCAGAGCACCATTGCTACGCAACTATTTCTACAACCGCTATTGCACTTCTGACACCGAACCAGGAGCACAGGAGGCAAACTAGGACGTTCAGAAGGGCCAAGCGAGTATTAAAACAAGCAAAACTGCATTATCAGTGCAAAGTGGAGGGAGGTGGAAAGGCTCAGTCTGCACAGCAGCCAAATACGTCCTTCAAAAGATCTGGATAGAAAAGTATAAATATATATTACGTGTATAATTACACACTGTCAGTCCCATGAGGGAAAACGAGCTCATGTGGAGCACACACAACTTCATTTGTTGTCAATCCATAAATGGCACACAGTTCCAGGCTTTTCACACCACTACACCCCTAAGGAACTTGTGTTTGTGTAGTTAAATCAGTAGAAAAACTCATTACTAAAAAACACGCTTAAACAAAACACTGATTACATTGAGGGAGCACACGACTGCTGTTCACACCAGGCCAAATTTACACAAAACAAGCAAAAACAAAATCCCTGGAGACAAATAGTTAATATATAATCCTGATGAGAGTAAGTTAATTATGCTGTGCGTTGTTAAAAAGAAAGTTTAAGAGAAAAAGGAGCAGAGCCCTTTACATACTCAGAACATTGGCTGCTTATGTGGAGAGTTCATCAACTCAAAGTAGGGGAGAGGGCTTGGCAATCTTTCTGCACAAAAGAAACTGCAGGAGAAGTCAATACTGGATATATACCAGTAATAACTACGATACAATTATTTCACAGGAAAATTCTTCCCCTGCTCTTGTCCTCTTCTGTTTCCTGCTAATTCCTACCTTTCTCTGGGATTGGCACCAGTATATGAAGCTATCACCCTGTCTGCACTCCCTCCTTAACACAATAAATCCAACATACAGTAAACATGGAGAGAAAAATTTAAGATAAAACCCTCAGCGTTGAGCAGAAGTAAATGTCTTTCCAACCAGCCAATGTAACCAAACATGGTTGTCATTCCTGACAGTAGTAGAAAATGCCAGATTTTCAAAAACATTCGCTTCTCCTTTTCCTGGCTCCACAATTTTTCTCAAGTATCTAAGTCTTGAAAAATGATGAAACAGAAGAAAATATAAAAGGATCAACAGCCCCAAGAAGCAACGAAAAATGATGAAACAGAAGAAAATATAAAAGGATCAACAGCCCCAAGAAGTAACCTAGGGGCTTAGTGAGCAGAATGCCCCCCGAGATTAGTGTAAGCACATGTGACAGTAAATAACATTTCAGAGTGTTTCACTGAATGTTAAAACAGGAACACAGTGACAACATGGCAGCACATTTCTTTAGATGGCAGAAGACAATTGTAGTGGAGAGGTAAGTCAAAAAGTTGATGAAATGAAGCAATTCTATATAAAATGACCTCTGGGCTGTGTTTTGGAAAGCAGCAAGTGGCGTGGCTGGAACACACCAAAGGTAACTAATGTTCCATCCACACCTGCTGATGAAAGCAACCAGGAAAAGCAACCTGTTGGTGCTTGTTACTTTGCAAGGCACACCTAAAGGGCTTGCGAGGAGCACAAGAATTCCAGGCCCGCATCAAGAAAACGCTACTTTTCAAAGGGAAAAAAAAAAAATAATCATAAAACACCCTGGTCTAATTCGGTCAGCGACACGGGAACTATTCCCGAGGCCCTTCTTCGCTCTCTGCCTCCCTCCGCCACCCAAGCGAGGCCACCCGGGATTGTTCTGCCCGCAGCACCGGCAGCACCACGCGTGTCCCCGCAGCCGCCCCCGGCTCTCCCTGCCCGCTCCCGCTCCAGCCCCGCGCCGGGAGCCGCCTTCCCTTCCCTTCCCTTCTCTTCCCTCGGGGAGCCTCCCTGCGCGCCCGGCCCGACCGCCGCTCTCCCGGCAGCGCCGCAGCCCGGGCCGCGCCCCGCACCCCGCTCCTCACGGCCCG